>JAPYYQ010000290.1:0-134421 GCA_030522585.1 Anagyrus pseudococci
ACAGGCTTTCTGGTGATGTGCTGGTCGGAAAGATGGCCATTCGGTATATTATTCGAAATAAAATGGTGATATGATGGTTGGAATTTCCTACAGGGTATTATGGCTAATAATAATGATTACGATACGTACACGCATTTACTTATGTTCGTTTGGCATTTAATATGAACGGACAATGGCAGAAGGATAATAAAATCAAATAAACGGCTGCCGTTTTAACGTTAACGAAACAAAACGTCGATTCATAATCAAAATAGATTATATAGTTGCGCTTATATTATATCAAGCGCAACAGTGAGAATTTCAGTGTACGAGAGCTTTCCGTCTGACAAAGCTCGCGGTATATATGTACGACTACCGTTAAGCGCAACGAGTACAAACATGAAATAAAAAAAAGAAAATACGAAAAAAGGGAGGGGTAAACGAGAAGAAATAAAATCAGGATGCAATTCGCGCGCGCGCGTATACGTTTACAAAAAGCGCTTGCCACGGCCGAATTTTACAGAGTCTCTCTCTTTTTTTCGCGCGCGAGAGTGTTAGCCCGCGTTCATTGCTCGTACACTCGCTCTCTACCTCTTTCTCTCTCTCTCGGATTCATTTACCGCGAGGTTTTGGATTACCTTCCAGAAACATTGCGAGCGTCTCTTTATATCCAGATACAAGGATCAGAGCTTGTTAAAAAGAGCCGCGAGACTAAGTGACGTTTCACCATAATTGCGAACAATTGACTCGTTGGTGTTTTTATTCGCTACTTTAATTGTTTACCTCTAATTAATTTATACCTCTTCGTTCGACAAGCTCTTTAAAATTGTATCGATGGTTAAAAAAAGAATTTTGCAAAAAATATAAAAGTAATACTATTTAGTGGTATTAATGTATTTCGGAATAAAAACAAAAAAAAACAAAAAGCATTTTACTGCTCATTTCGCGAGGAAATTTACGTCGAAATTGTATTTGCAATGTAAAAGTTTAATCCGGCTACTACTGTTACCCGGGACAACATTCTAAATTGACAATTGAACCAAATAAAATAAAGCTTCATTAAAAGATACGGTTCATCTACTCTACTCTCGTAAATTCTCTAATGAGCTGTTTACGTTCCAAATATTAATGGCGAGTCGGATGTAATCCGTTTTCAACTGCAGAGCAAGAAATTACATTTCGCCAAATGCTAATTCGTTTGATTTTGAACTACGGGACATGTGCCATCGTCCGCTGGCCCGTTAAATTTTCATGGAAACCTATATCTCTGTTGACAAATCTGATCAAGCTTTTAGCGCTTCGTTTCGTTATGTACGTTTAAAAATTAAACTTACCCAACTAAAACGGAGTAGGCATATGCAATAACCGATAAATGTGTATTTAACTCATTCGATATTGATCGGCTGGACAATCCTAGCATGATCACTTTCTCTTTGTGTTGGCATTTCTATCGGTTAAAAATAGTCTTAAATATTACATCAAAAGTCAAATTAAAGCGAATGAACTTAATGGTTGTTTCATTCGTCCTTTAAATGCGCAGCTTTTATGATTCAATTTTTAAAAGCGAACAAAAATAAAAACATAAAACACAAAAAATTCTATCGTTTGGTACGTTAGGAGTATTCATCATAAATACGCGTTTTAAAGGAATTCGGCAGCAGAAAAATTCTCCTGCGAATAAAAGACAACTCACAGTCTAGTCCGCTAAAGGTAAAAAGAATATTCTCGTTTCATCATTATCTTTATTTGCAACTAGAGCGCAGCGCAAAAAAGTACCGGCTTTTGTATTCTCTCCCCCGTCATATTTCACTAAAATAAACTTTCGTAAAAATCTAATTCAAACTGAAATTATATACGTGAAAACGCCGAGAATTTTCATCAAATAATTTTGACATTTCTAAAAGCCAAAATACTCTGAATAAACATTTCACAAAAATGTCGAAACGTTGGGGAAAACGAGCTCGAAAAGCACGCAGAACTAATATTTATTCTATCTCCGGGGAAAAAAACGATAAAGAAAAACTAAAACCTCCCGAAACCGCTGCTGAAAATCTTGTGCCATTCTACCTAAAAAAAAAGTCAACAAATACCTTTCTCAGTAAACATAACAATTTACGTACAACCTATAGATCACCAATCCAATACTCGGTTGATAACGTTTTAAAATTCCTTGCCACTAATTCCGTCTTATGGATTTTCCACGCTTTACCATCGACTCTTACGAAAAGATCAATTTGCTAACGTCATTGCTTCCGCGGCGGAAGTCGTTCCAGCGGCACAGACTCACTCCTGCCCAACTGTCTTTCTGCATCCAAAGAACCATGAAGGCATGAGCACTCGGTTCTTGGATGGGGGAACATTTAAAGCCGCGCGTATAAGTGCTACTGCCGGACAATAATTGTCCGATTAAGGGAGTTGGACGTGCTCGTTGTCTAACTGTCGTAAATGGGATTCCGAAGTTGGCGGCTCGGAGTACAGAGGTGGCTCGGATTAAAAGTACTATTATAGGAGTTTGATCGAGGCGACCCGGGAGTAGGCCTATAATCGCCGCATTCGCTATAATACGGGACTTGCCTCGGCTGATCTTCTTAGTTTCCTAATTAACATTCTTTCCGCGAACTCGGCTTTACTGGCTTTGGCATTGTTTTCGCGCGCGAGCGACGCTGCCGCTTAAGCTTTGGCAAATTCAAACGGAGTCAGAGTTGAAGATTTCGCCTGTTTAAAGCTCTCTCTGCAGTGCTTTTAACCTTTTCCTTTTCCTCCTCTTTTGGATTAACGAACTACGAGTTTCAGTTTATCTCTCTAATCTAATGATCGCAAAATTAAGCTTGCAAGTGTGTTTGTATTAGAAAAAGGAAGTGGAACAAGAAGATGTTCAAGGCATTGTTAGAAGCATCGTCCAGGCTACCACAAGGTTTGCCATAAAGTATTAACATTGTAATCAACTTTGCTCGAATAAAAATAATAATTTGCTTCGAGACCCGGCCTTTTTTTTACGCGGCAATCGTCAATTTTGCCAGACAAACTTGGGCATATCGCAAGTTTGTCCGTGAATTCAACGGGTTCACGTCGCTTACAGGTGTATTACGCAAAGTTTCTCTCCCCAACTTTTTGCTACCTTGCAAGCTGGCCTCACCCTCCCTACGTCACTTCCTCCTCGTCCCTTTGTTTTCGTTAAGCAAAATCCCCGACTGTCCCTCTCAGTTACAGCATGGCCCTTGACACCGAGCGACTTTTTCACCCCCCCCTCCCCCACCGCACGAGCGTTGTCTTAATATGCCCCCAAGTTCTTGGCATAGAAGCCCAGGAAAATAATGTCGAGCTTAGAGCCCGGCTTATTTATTAAGAAGCCGAGCGTGGCTCCGTCTTTTTGTGGTCCTCTCTCCTTCATAAATGCGATATTGCGCCCGCCGAAGGTTCGCGTCATTACGTACTGAGTGAGCCTTAACGAGTAGCCGCGCGCAATGTCCATGGCAGTGCGATAAACGACGTTGGCCGGAAACGCGGGGATTACTTTTTATCGGGCCTCTTTTTTAACCTCCCCCTCCCCTTTTGTTTAATATTCGTGAAATGATCCCAGCCTAGTTTACTTTTAGCGCCTGTCTCGATACGTTTAATAATACTATGAAAAAGTTACGTGTTTATGTATTTCCCTCTTTTTTTTTAAGATACAGCAAGAAAAGAGGAAGTGACGTAATACCAGCTGGCTATACTTGCTAAAATTTACGTAAATATTGATAATATTACAAAGATCCTCGGATTATGTATTTCCGTAAAATCAAGCTTAGCACACGTCTATTACTTAATCTGCGAAGCAATAAACGCCACATATCTTCTGCTTTGTCGGCAACCAGCTAGAGCTCTCTCTCACTCAAGTCCTCAGTCTCGAGCACTTAATAACCGAGAGCGGAAAAAGAAAGGTGAGAAGCGGAAGAAAGGAGGCAAATGGAGAGAAACGTACAGCAAAAGCCGCGACTCCGGTTTCCGAGACCCGATGAAAAACGCCTGGCTCGCTTTTAGCCGTACAGACGTAAACACACAGACACACCTGAGGCGCCACGCACTTTAACCTTTACTGACGCGCTCAAGAGAAATAGAGACAGAGAGAAGGAGAGTGACTATTACGAAACTTTGACGTGACAATGTGCTCGCTTAGGCACACGTCTTTCTTCCCAAAAGGAGAAGCTCCTGCCTAATACGCGCTCTGTGACAATGCACTCATGCGACAATCGAATTTGTCTCGTGAGCTTTTTCGTCCTCCAGAATCAAGCGGCCCCGTGGAAAATCGCGTTACTACGCAAGCTACCGACTACGGCAAGGTTAACGATGCTTTTGCGCTCGAACTGGCCATCGTGCGATTTTTGAACTATAGGGCCGAAGAAGACGCGCCCTGTAAATTTAGCCGGGCTCTCTCTTTACTCGAACTTTTAATTCATTTACTACGGCACTTTGCTGCGTTTCAAAAGGACGCTAAGTTCCTGGGCTTTTAAATTTAGCCTCGGCTTTTTCATTTTGTAGGTATATTATATAGTTTCTTTTTTTTTTGCAGAGCACTTCTATAAGAATTTCATGCCTGTAAGAATGCATTATGGACTGGTATTAAGCTTTAATATTTTTTTAAATGGATTTACTTTTAAAATAATGGATTTTTTATTTAATCTCCTATAACGCGAGCGAATATTCATTCTTCCTCGATCTCAGTTGAGTTTTCAAATATTTACTCGAATGTTACTAAGGGAATCGCTTGTGTTCATCGATTTTTCCAACAGAATGAATCATAGCGTGTGCCCTTGGCCGCTATAAGAAAGAAAATAAACAAAAAATCATAGCAAATGGGGCTATCATTGAAGAGTTAATCGGCGAATCGAGTCATAAATTTATTGACCGCAAGAGCAGAAATGAAAAAGGTGTAACAGCTGATATAGTTGAAGCACCGAGAAAGAGAAAGTAAGCGCGCGCAAAGTGGTGGAGGTGTATACGCGAGAAACTATAAGGATAAATAATAGAGCGATATTTCTTTCGAGCCTGCGCGATTCGCGGAAATGTTTTTTTTCTCGTCTTTTTATATTTTATCGTCCGCGGCGGATAATCGTCCAAAGCGAAAATGAAAAGGAGGTACTCTCTCGGTATGAACGTTAAGTCGCGGCATAACTTTCAATTACAATGTTCGCCTCCTTTTTCTTCCGGGCTTGATTAAAATTCTTAATCAACGCTAAATCACGATTTAATAAAGCGGCGCAATAAACGCCGCTAAAATTTATTATTCTTGTTGTTTCGAAACAATAGAGCCCCCCCGCAAAATTCCTATCAGTTTCGTTCTTCGCAAGTACGTGTTATAGAGGCGCACACAGAGCCGACGAGGAAGCGAACCGCACCAAGAGTTTCTTAACGACTGGCGTTTGGCTGCAGATAATCTCGGGCAGGTCTTTCGCGCGCGAGGGCTGGTCCGCCTATAAAATCTGTCGCACGAACACTCGAGGCATCGAGAGTGTGCTTGGGTTGAGACAAGTCGAGAAGTCATCCTCGACGTCGTCATTGTCGTCGTTGTAGTCGTCGCCAGGCGACGGCGGCAGATGCTCGCGGCGAATCCAATCCTTTATTTGCATGCAAACGAGGCTCGCGGCCGAATAAGACATTGCCCCGAGGGTAGAAGTGGGAAGGGGACCGTGAAAGAAGCCAAGGGGCTGTGGATCGGAAGAGAGTTTGTCGGCGTGCTTTACGCCCCCCCCCCCAACCTCTCTTTCTCTTTCTCTGATGAGCAGAGCCATTGTCGTCGGGCAGCTATCCAATTTGCATGTTGTTTGGTAAAAATGTTCAGCAATGTCTTTTAATCGCTCGCCTACTGTCATACATCTGTTCCTGCTCCTTTTACCCTTGTTTTGTTTTTCTATTTTATTTTATTTCTACGGGTGATGACAGTACTGTCGATAATCGACAAAGTTGGCGACGTGTCAATGGCTGGCGTTTCTTGGAATTGCGAAAAATCGCTTGGGAAATATTGTGCTCGAGATATTGGATGTTGCTTTGCAATGATAAAGCTTTGGAATGTATTTCGATGTCTTCGGCTCTTTGTCTTCTTCTTTAGAAGCATTTTAATTTATCAAAATAGAAATGATCGCTTTTGTTTTATAACAAATAATATTTTTAAGTGTCTACAGAAATATTGCTCTAATTAATATTGATTGTTTTCAAATAGTATATTTAAAATTTAGTGAAAGTTAAAATTGAACGATGTGTTTGTAGAATATTTATTTAAATTTAAAATACACAACTCACCAACTGCACCAGACTATAAATTTCTTTTAACGTACCTGAAAAAACAAAGAAAAAATTGTTATTTGATTTTCGAACGTTTCAATTAATACTATTGATTTAAAAAATTTTTTTTAAATTCATGTTTGAAACACTCAAATTGCGAGATTTTCCATTTAAATAACATTTGAAAGCTCAACGAAAAACTCATTTTAAAAAATATATTGCGGCAAGAATACATCCAACAATAAAAAAAGATTATCTTTGTGTTGGCGGTGTACATATAATTGTACCGACCGAAAAATAAAGCCACGTTTTTATTAAAACGCTTTCGGGCAGAGGGCGCGTGAAATTTTCATAATTTTCCCATACGCAGTAAGACCTGAGAAAACGAGCGGCCTGCAATTTCGCAAATTCAATTGAGTGCCGCACGGGGTACGAAACAAGTCGCTCGCGCGAAATCCAGGCGCGACGGTAAATCAGGAAAAATACGAGCGGCCGAAAAGTTCCGGTGCAGAGAGGAAATCTCGGCGAGCGGCCTCTCGAGATGAGGAATGAAGATACGCTAAAGCTCCGGGTCCTCGAAGCAGCGCGGCCGCACGAGTAACCAAGACTTATGGCTCGGGCAAGCGGGGATCCCTCTCGGTTGCGCGCGAGCCTGCGGTTTATCGTCGCACCGTACGCGCGAGAGGAGGAAATCCACCTCCTCCTATGCGGTCTTTTGGCCAAACTCCTTCAAAGGGCCTAAATTCCAGCGGGGCTTTTTTGCCCTACCGCGACAGCGAGCTACTCTAAGCGAGCGAGGCTTTTTGCGCGAATCACTCTTTGCACTAGCTCTGCCTTTCCTTCGCCTCTCGTTTTTACGGCGCAGCGCTTCTCTCTCCTTCCAAGCGAGCATTTTTGGAGAGGGGGCAGAGGAGCTTCGAGGTTGTAAATTCTCGAGTGGTAGGTGATGCTCGATTTTTTGACGGGCGCAAATTGATTTTCAAGCGCTATTTTTCCCTCCCGCTAGCGCTGCTTCAGCGTCGGGAACTGATTTTTAAACAACGTTTTTACTTCGCCGATTTGGTTTTGGAAATGCAATTCGCCTCTTTTTTTCTTCTTCTCGTTTTATTTTTCAATTTTCGCTTTTACAGCGCCAAGTTGGCGCGATCTACATTCAGCCGAGAGAGTTTGATACGCGATAAAACGTTATTGCAGCCCCGGTGTGTGTATGTATGTACGTATATACATGCCTCTCCGGCAGTCTGATGATAAAATAGACGCTTAGAATCGTCGTAAAGTGGTAAAAGCTACTTCTCGGAACCTTATCGAAATAAATTTGTGGGATGCGCCGTCGTGTCTTAGTTAGGCGCAATTCATCGTCCGATATATTAAACAATTTTCACGAGTCACGCGCAAGCGCACAATGTCCCCGGCTATACATCATCAGTAAGTGCGCGACGAGAGCAACGAGCTTTCACGATCTATTTTATCTCGTCTTTAATATAACTTTCACGATGTGCTTACCGGGCGCGTCTCTCCTCTCGTCATGTCGCCCCGCGAACTTCGTTCAACTTGGCCTCGCCTACGCACCACCTTGAGTATCATATTATACCTCGGGATTTGCCCTTTATCAGCGCTATACGCCTTGCCTACTCGAAACCAAACGCGGTATTACGCTGTTCATTTCAATTTAGACGGTCTAGAGAGATAGTTCACTGAAAAAAAATCAACTTGAATCCCGTGACTTCTCATAGTTTTCCAAACTTTTCGTAAACTTTTCCATCAAAAATTACGACCACGAAGGCTCAAACTATTCCAGAGCTACATTCAAACCGCCAAAATGCAGTCATACTTATCGTAGTTTTGCTTGCGATGCGCCATCGTATAGCGAACTTGGTCTCGAAAGCAGTAATGGGAGAACGTTAGCTGAGAGAGCAGGGTTTCGCGAGGAACTATAAATTATTAGGATGACTAGCGCTTGGCGCAAGACCTCGGGCGCCCGCTCATTAGCCCGAGGGGCCACGTCGACGTCGTCGTGGCGGTAATTCTTCAAGGCATCAGAAGCCATTGTCAAGAGAGTCTCGTGCTCGTAAAGTTGCAAGTTTAACGCGCGAGACGTGTTTCGCGAGTCCAACATTCGCCGCGATAGTACTGAATTTTACGGACCACTGCCGGCTTATGCACGGAGAATTGCCATTTTGGATTATTAGGGTAAGTAGACGAGGGTTATGAGGGTTAAGTACGACGTGTTTCCCGAGATCGTCAACAAGTGTCGCGGAATAGAGTCTGGATGACGTTGGAAACTTTAGTTTCGTAAAGAAGAGGCTGCAGTTGGCTATGCGAGGGGGGAGTTTAAGTGTGAATAAGAGATCGGCTTTAATGGAGTTGAGGGCCGCGGCGTCGAGAGCAGTGGATTTATGCCCGGTAAGTATTCACGTCAATAGTTCTAATTAGATTTGCCGTGCACATAAATAGCAGAGTATTTGATAAGGCGCTCGAGGATTCGAGGGGCTTGCTCGTCACCAAACTTTGCCACTTCGGCATGCGATTCAATCTTGAAACTTGAATAAAGCAAAGATTTAATTACGGAGTTTCGATTCCAAGGGTATTGCAAGAGAGCGAGAGAGGGAAATGCTAAGGAAGTCTCTCTGGCCTTGAACTGCCCTGGTTAAAGTAGATAAAAAGAGTCGAGGATGGACGTCGACAGAGGGAGAGATACCGAGAAAATCTAGCAAGTTGGTAGAAAGATCTAATTGATAGTAATAAAGGCATTAAAGTTGAGATGATTCTACCGCCAGGACGAGTCGGAGATTTGAACGAGGAAAGAGGATCTTGAAATGAATTTCGAGAAAAAAAAAGTTGGATGCTTTTGAAAATTATTGACGAGAAGTGCGAAAAAATGCAAATTGTTTAATATCGCATGATAAATTGTTCCATCGTCTTCAGCTGTTTTATTTTGTTCCGAATAAAAATGCTCATATTCCCGGGAATACCAAAATTATCGAAGAAGTCCCGAAGCCAAACAAAAAAAAAGAGATACAAGGATAGAGCGAAGTGCGCGTCAGTTTATTACCGGCATTATTTTAAATTCCAGCATTGATTAAGCTTCTCGAGTAAGTTTAATCTACTTGGCAAATTTCAAGGGCTTACGCGACTTTTCAAGACCGACGCCGGAGTAACTTAACTTCTTTTATACAAAGAAGTAAAAAAGGGGGTGGAGAGAAAAAGAGACGGAGAGAGAGGCGGTATAATAAATTCTCTCGATAAGCTCACGCGCTATCGCACCGAGTGTAAGAAAAGCTTCGATGCTACGACGACTTTCGTGCGCGCGTCGGCAAACTGGATATCTTCATCTTTTCTTGCGTACCTCTATCCCCTCTCCACTAAACCTCCCTTTCTCATTTTTTTTCAGCATTCCGTCGAGACGAAAGAGAATGGCGAGTCGTTGTTTTTTCTGCTTAAACTGTATAGCTCGAAAAATTTGGGTAATTTTTTTTGATAAACATCCCCCCCCCCTCTTCATTGAGTTTTATGTGTTCGAGTAATTTAAATACTCGTATTAGCGTTTATTTTACAGTTTGAATGCTCATTAAAACTTACGTGCCTTGCTCGATTAATTTCATATGAATAATTTATTTGCCTGCATTATATGGCTGGTATACGCCGGTATCAGAATTGTGCACGCGTTTAAATTTAGCTCGGCAACCCCGTCTCTACCGTTCGGCGCAGTCGAATTTTGATTACTGCAATTATATTTACAGCATTTAAAACACTTATCGACATTGAAGTGTCCAATATCACGAGGCAAACGAAGCCGATTATACGGAAATTAATGATTTATCGTAAAATGCAATACGAAACATTTTTCGATATACATCAAACACACTCCCCTTTTATTCCCCTACTGCCAAATGCGATATTCAGCAGAGAATGAAAAGTGCGATTTTAAACTCGAGTATCGTAACGAGAGCGTCTCGTTCATTATAAAATCATCGATTTGTTCCGCAAAATTAGTTTTTTCCATAAAGCCGATGGCTTCGGGATTCCATTACGACTCGACTATGGCAAAGCCCGGGGGAGGGGGCAGAGGGGACGGGTGCATATTAAGCAAGTATTTCAGACCGCGGTAATTAAAAAATTATACGGAAAGAGAGAGGGCCGAGTATTCTCCGATAGCTTCGCATTTCCATGAGATTTATGCGGGCTCGGGGCAGGGGCAAAGCGTCGTCGAAGGCGCGTCGCGCTTAATTACACATTCGCTCGTTATCGCGACTGGCCAATCGAACGCCGATGCCCCCGCTATGTATATTACGCGCCTTTAGTCTCGTTTTCTCTCGCTCTAACGGCAGGATCTCGAGGGTAAGGACCACGACAGGCGCATCTAATTGTCGCGAGAGTAAAGTGGATAGGGGGGGGGGACTAGGAAAAGGAGCGTGCCTTGGGTATAGAGTTCGATAAATTTGCAATGATTAGCTGCTCCGGATTGAATGCACGAGCGCCGCTTAAATAGAGCATTTAATGAGCGCGAGAGCTGAAGCTCCGTTCGCACGGCGACGAGTTTGTAAGGAAGACTCTGTCTTTCTCTTTCTCTGCAGAGGAAATGCTATCCTGGGGAACTGGGAGTTTTTGAAGAATCGAGTTGAAGATTCTCCTTTTAATTGGAAAACTTTGGAAATTACAATTTTTAATTTCGTCCGTTTTGTACCATTTCTCAGCTGATACGTGTTATTTTTGAGTTTCCAAGTTTCCAGTTAAGCTTTGGTACGTTATTTTTAATGTTGAAACTTTTTAGTGGTTTTTTTTAGTTCTGTGTGTCTATTAAAGTAAAAAATGTTAGCAATTTTCGCGAGTATCTGGAAGCAATTTGCGTGGGAAATAATAAAACGGTGGAGGTCGAAATAGTTTGCAAGGCGACATCTAATAACTTGGGACGGGGTGTTATTCAAAAGCAAGTTAAATTTCATCGCTAACTAACCGCTATTTAGCTTCTCGAGAACATTTCATCTGTATTCAGTCAAGAGTACCTATCCTGTTTATTTTGAGATCTTACAAATGCAACATCCGTGGAAACTTCTTGGAACAACAGTATGGAACAAACTTTGCGGAGAAGTGCTTCGGGTAACACGGTATTGTACAATTATGAAACTGGGCCGTCTAGTGTCCCGGTACTTTCGCCCGGAATTACATTCTCCAAAGAAGATATTTTCAGTTAAAAATATCAGACTTTTGTTTTCCTTGTATTTCTCTCTTTTTTTTTCTCAACGTGACAAGCTTTCAACGTGGATATAGCGGTATATTTAGATGGAAAAAAAAACGTTTTTTTGTAAGAAATATATTTTACTTCTGTCGTCGGCTAATAGGTAATTCTCTGAGACGTCAAAGCTGTAACAAATTGCCAGACACGAGAGACTGACAAAGATGTTTTTTTTTCGTTTAGTATTCTGTAAAAAAATTCTGCTTCCTAGAAATTTCACGATAGCCAGTCGGAATACAGTTGTATACGATTAAGCTGATAATATAAAAATAAAAAAAAATAAAACGGAAATTGTCAGAGATTCTATTTTCAAGCAAATATCCAGCAACGTATTTAGAAAACTGTCACAGCGGTACTTGATATATAATGACACTCGGGCTAATTTGCGAAACGCAGCAGCCATACAGAAGGCCGTAGACAGGGCGAGGCGCGCACGCGTCGCGCGAATACCGATTTTCTCCGGGTCGTCTCATTTCTCTGGGCTCTGCTCGAAAAACGTGCAAACGACAGGCTCGTTAAGAGGTAACTGGGCGCAAAAAATCGTCATGAATGCTAAATTTTTTTCAAACCAGCCAACTAGACATGCGTGGGAGTAAGCAAGATAGAAAGAGAGAGAGCTCGTAACTTTCTTTAAATTACCGCAACCCACGGACACAGCTTCCACACAGCAGCTTTACCATGGTGATTAGCAAGCCAAATATCGCAAAAGCACTGTGGAGAGTGCGCCAATTGAATTCGGAATGTCCTGACTGTGCGTAAGTCCGAGAGAAAGAAAGAGAAAGGGAGGGGAGATGAGCAGTTGAGAGTTGAGCCTGTCCGGCGTGCAAAAGTCGTTAGCGTGTGTCGGACTTGCAAGAAGCTTACACTAGCGGAGAATGCGCGCGTGCTCGGTAATCAGCGGCGCATAAGCACGGTACCCCAAGTATACTAAGCTTACAGCCACCATGTGTTTTCGATTCTGCAGTGCGGTGCAACAACGGTGCTTTAATGGCAAAATGGGTATGCATAATTTTATGGCTCTTTAAGAGGAAAATGTTTGCTTTTAATGCTTCGACTCTTTTATGATCATAATAAGATTTTCAGCATCATTTCTTTTTTTTTTCTTTTAGTCATGACAAGAAAAAAATTGTCGACTAGCGAAAGAAGTCTGCGTTTATCTTGAAAATTATTTTTGTACAATAAAAAAAATCGTTTTGAAGAAAAAAAAACAACAAATTTTGTTCTAGGAAAACAATGAAAAATTATTAGGTTGTAAGCTGATTAAAATTTTTTAATTAATCTCGTAGAGGCACAAAGCAAGTTTTAATTAGTTTTTAACATTAATTCACGATATTACTTTGATAAATTTTCTGGCAAATTGTAATGCAATTAAAAAGACGTAATTATTTTATAATTTCCCATCCTTGATTAAAAAATATTAAAAGCTGCAAATCTAACAAGCCTGAAAGCCTACTCGTTTCCAATTTCTCTTGAATATTATTGATTCTTCTGTTTTCCAGGATTAATTCTTTAATTAAACCATCATGTACGTATTTCGCGTCTGTAAAAAAAATTGAAAATTATGCATTTTAACGACCGAACACGTTGTACCATTTTTCACAAAATACCTTTAATAAAAACATAAGGATCAATGAAATATTAAGGAAAAATAATAAATAACCGGTCGCCCAGTAATTTTCGACGGGGCAAAAATGCTAATTAGCCATTGTAGCTAGCACACTCGGAACAGAAGCGCTTAAATTATCAATGCAGGAGCGAAAGCAGGAGAGTAAGGAGGAAGGGAGAGGGGGAGGGGAGCGATACGCGCGTACACAGAGAGACGGGTAATGCGTCAGGGTATCTTCCCCGAGCGAGGATATATCAATCGAGGTCAATAATAATTAATCAGCCGTGCATGCGCTATTCCGACGTTCCGGACGTACGCGCGTATGTGGGTGGATGTGGTTGGACACAAAGTGCCGCGCTTATGCCGAGAAGCTCTCTCTCGCTCCCTCTCTCTTGACGTCCTCGGCGATATATTAATTACGTGAATGCGCGCCCGCTTGGCCGACTCCTACGTTGGTACAGTCATGAATAAAACATGCCGTAAGTCATCGGGCTTGAAGAAGTCGGCGATTGGGAAGTGGGCCATTGCGTGTTTGTCCAGCGTTTTGGAAACACGAAAACGAAGGAGATGGGGAAAATACCGTCGTCGGCTTCTGTATGGAGCTGAAGATTTTTTTTTTTTTTTTTTTTAATTGGATTGGGATCGCGTGGGTAAGCTTGGTGATGAGGTTTTTCTTTAGAAAGGGCGCAAAGGATGAGCCAGTTCGTTGTGATTTTTACAGTGGCGACTTGACGTTTCTGATTTTTCGTTTTACATGTAAATATGATGATTCTCCGGGATGACTTTTGCCTTGCCTTACGGAATCTCCGGATTTTATGGGAATGTGTTTTTGGGAAAATGAAAAGACAAGTAAAAGATGGGCGTAGTGTGAGTGTTATAATAAATGTCTCGGTAAATCATGAGGTTAATATAGACGGAAATAAATTGCTTATTTATTGCGTGTCGTATCGAACATTCTTTTGAAAATAAAATCAGAAATTATGTTGACTTAATGAGATGCGCGTGGCATATGAATGTTCTTTACATTTTTTATTTTAAAATTTATGAACTTTACGAGTCTGTTCATAATATAATTTTCTATGTCATTTTAATAATAATTTATAAAGTATTAAATAAATTTTGGCCAAATACGAAATGAAATTTTCAGAAATATTTTCATGATGCAATAGTTTATTAAATAAATTAAATTTAAATAATTGCAATGTTCTACTACTCTTGTAACAATCAAGTTTGTTTGTCATTCTCCTATAAAAATTTAGGTGCTCATATTTTTCCAAATTGACATTGTTGAAAAATATTTCGCAGAGCAAATTTATTCAAATTTTTGACAGTTTTTCAAAAGTCACATTAAGTGAAAATTATTTTTAACTCTCTTATTCTACTACAGAAATACTCTATTTTGATACGATATACAGATATCCGTAAATAAAATTATTTCATACCGATAAAAATTTGCGTCACGAGCATATAACTCACTAGCGTATAGAAAAAACCCCAATGCAAAAGAAACCAATACTCATAAAATTATAAAACTCCAAGACGAAATCCAGAAAACCAACCAAGACCCAAGCGCACCGGAAAGATAAACCTCGTCAAAAGTGCGATTCCTATTCAAAGCGACCGATAAGACGCTCAGCTCTATAACGAAACAAAAAATTCTCTTTCCCGCAGAAAATTAAGAAGCATACCGCAAGAGTGTACAAACAGTTCCTCCACGCTTGCTACACAAGAAAAACATGCAAAAGGGCCTGATGTCATTATTCGGAGTCGCGGGAATAAAGTGAATTCTTTATCGCGCTCGGGCCTTTACGATCGCACTCTCTCTCTCTCTCTCTCTCTCTCTCTCTCTCTCTCTTTCTCGCGAGTGCGCACGTGCTCGGAGATCTCGGGAGCGCGATAAAGGTGTGCTCTCTCGACTGGGGGCCTCGGCATTACCGCGCGAGCAAAACGACCGCACTAAAAGTGCGACCTATAAATTCGGGTTGTTATATGCAGCGTGGAAGTCTCTTTCCTTTCTCTGCCTCTCTTTCTGCGTGAAAAAAGAAGACGCAGATCCGGTGCACAGCCAGTCGTCCTTGTGAAATTAGATTTAGCTCCTGTTTATTATGTTGTACGGGATTTTATAGACTATTCGGATTTTGTTGTACAATGGTGATTAGGTTGTATCTATAAGATTTTCCAGCGTGTTTAGGAGGATGCTCGTAATTAAGTCGTGGTTTGATTCACGCTTTCAAAATATTGATGCCTAAACATCCAGTTTTACATTTTATTGAGATGTTCAATTACGAATACACAGAAGAAACGTTAAATTTATGATATGATGTATGGTCTTGACTGAGGTAAGTAAGAGAGACGTATTATTCCAAATTTATACGCGCTCTTACGCAAGGATAACGAGTTTAAATTAAATTTGAATTATTCCAACCGCTGGAACAATCCATTACACGATTTTGATCTTGTCCCATTAATTACGAAATATTTTAAGATCCCAAAGTAGCGCAAAGAGGTATTTTTTTAATAAACCATCGACAAAAGCGAAATTTCCCATTAAAAAAATGCAGTGAACTACGAAGCTCAAGAATGTTGAATATTAAAGTGACGTTTATATCGCTGAGTGCGCATATGCGCACTTCATGAATAAAAGAGTACGCAACGGAAACGACGATGGCTATGTAATAAAAGTAAAGAACGCCCAAGAAAGTCCGAAGGGAGCACGATTGCCAGCATCCATTTGAAGTATAAAGCTCGATCGAACAAAGCTCGCGCTGAAGAGGAGAGCCTATGAGGCAAGAGGAGGAGAGGACATTCGATCGACCAAAATTTAATATACCACTTCCAGCATCAGTGGGTCCGGGGCGCCCATTGTTGGCCGAGTCTAATTTCCAAGCCGCCGAAGAAAGAGGCTCTCGCTCTCGTGACGACTGGCCTTTTGGAAATTCGAGACGGAAATCCAGCGCGGTGGTCCAAGGAGATGATCCGACGCGACTGGCATACCACTCGCCACGGCGTATATAAGCGCACACCGGCTGGACTTACACGAGAAACTCATTTTCTTGCGAGCCGCGATCCGGCAGGGAGGGAGGCTTTGCGCACCGGCCACAAGAGCAGCATACGCTGAGCCCCTGGCCGGCCTCCCTCCCCCCCCCCGTTATCTTCCCTTTATCCGCATTACCATAACCCAAAATCCGCGCGCCTTAGCAGCCGGCCAGCCCACCCTCTCTCTCGGTAGTTTCAACTCTAGTCGCCGCTTTATCGTCCTGCTGGCTCTCCCCCACCCCCCTGGTCTCTTTTGCTCAGCTCTATTCTTATTCTCGAGGTAGCTGGGCATTCCACGGCCAATGTATTTCCCGCTATACGTCGACAATCGCTGCCGGCCTCTCTTGTCTTTGACCACAGAGGAAAACGAGGAGAGGCCAAGGCTTTAGCTCTGAAAAGCTTCTTTTATCTTTATCTTTTAAAAAGGTTTACCGAATTACTTATTGATAGACGACAATGTATAGAGTGGAAAATTGGAGAATTTAGAATACAAGTATTGTTTGTTTTTTGTCTCGTATATTATGAAGAAATTAATTCGATTAATTTCTTTAATCGTGTTACTTACGATTTAAATATTTTAGAGTATGTTTTTTCGGGAACAACGTTTATATCAATTAAAACTTTACCCAAAAGCATACTTTGATATTATTAAATATAAACTTGACTATGGGTATATCAAATGGAAATTTTATAACTTTCCATTGATAGTAACATTTTAACTAGATCATTAATTAAGTTGTATGAAAAAGTTGTATTTCACCCCCTCCGTTTATGTTTAACCAAAGTTGGCTAATGAGGTTATAACTTATTTAGTTTCGTCTAAGAGAGAGAAATAAAACCGAGTTCATAGATAGGCGTGACATTCGTATCGATGCACAGTTTATAAATCAAAATCCCATTTATAAATTTCGCAGACAAAGTAGCCCCGAATAATTAAACTCGAATAAAAAATGTAATCGCAGGGCGAGTATACATAGAGACATAATAAAAAGGCGGACTAATGAAGCGTATAACTGCAGTTAGTTCGCGCTCGCGATATAGCCGCGTAGGCCCAAGCTAAAATGGTTCAGCTGTCTGGCGTGTAAACGCTCATAGATAACATACTCGATCGTACACGTACCTAGCGGGGTCTATATTTTTGCGGTAGCTACTACCACACCCCCCTCCCCCCCGCCCCGTTGCAAGAGTAAACAAGTAGTTCCGCGTTGGAGGCAGCATATGCTTGTTGTATTCTTAGATACGTCGCATTAATAACCTACATTATAACTTTAATACCACGCGCGTCTATTTTTATTTCGCTATACTTTATTTCACTATTATAAGCATATCTCACGTACGGACCTCGCACTTTCAGAAGATTCTTTACCAAAATGTTTATTTTTTTTACTTCTACCGTAGAATTTTTCGATAGCTCGCTTTATTGACACGTTTGCCAAATGAAACGACAGGTTAGGGGAACTTTTTGAAAGGATTTGCAAGTACGTTGTTTACCCAAGAAACTCTATCGCGCTAAAATATCATCGGCAAAGTCGCGAGAGAGTTTTTGAAAATGGAAGCGCAGGCGTTTATCTTTTGTGCCGTCTCGACAGTTCTCTCAGCTTTCGATGTAACATAAATTAAACAGCGCGTCGAATTCGCGCTTAAACGTTTTCCAATAGCACCAGCTCGCCGAGGGTATAATACGGGCGCGTAAGTGTCGAAACAAAAACACACGCAGCCGTAGGTAAGTAAGAGAGGCTGGAAGGTTAGTCAGGGGGTGGTGGAGGAGTGTAGCTCTAGAGGTGAGAAAAAGTCGGAGAAAGAAGCGCGGAAAGGCGCAATAGAATTAGAAAGGCGCAAAAAACGTCCAAGAGGTTGGAAGTAAGGAGCGCCTCTACGCCGAGCGCATACGTATATACGCGTAGAGAGAAAGAGGAGGAGGAGTGCAAGAGAGTAAAAAAGGGTAAGCTGGAGCGAAGTTGGAGAGCGAGTCTCGAGGAGTACTGCGCAAGGGATGACGCGGGCGCAACGGACGGGTGGTTGGGCGAAGAAAAAAAAAGGGAAAAAGTATAAGAGAGCACTTGCGCGCGCGCGAGCGAGACTAGCCAAACTACCTACTCTCCTCCCACTCGCGCGCATGTATACGTCCATGGCCGGCTCTATACACTCCGGCTCGGCAATGTCTAGACGCTGCCGACGTCGTCGTCGCCGCTATGCCACCACTGCCGCGGTCACGGTAACAGCTCGCAGGAGTGCAGCCACGAGTGTAGTTAGGACAGGCCGCGTATATACCACCCCCGCCTCTTCTCCGGTATACACACACGCGCACACTCTCCGCCTATACACCTTTTTCAAACATGCAGACCCGAGGGCTCTGGCCAACTCTCTTTCTCTCTTTCTCTGTTTACTCGACTGACATACGCGCTACGCTCCGGCACCGATGCTGCAGCAAAGTGCCTCCAGTCTTTTTCCTGCCTCTCCCTCGTTCCTCCTCCTCCTTCTCTTCTTTACGATGCCCTTTCTTCTTCTTCCTTCTTGCATTTTCTTCTTCTCCGCCTCCTTCGACTCCTCCTGTTCCTATACACTTCCTACTCGATCTTTGCGACTTACACACTGGACCACCTTCTTTCTGGCTAAGCTTTATACTAACGGATTGACAGACCGCATTGCGCTAGATCTTTTAACATTCCAGACGTTTTTTCTTTCTTTATTACAACTGATTTATTCTTCTCTTTATACGATAAAAGCAAACAAATTAAAATAAAAAATTGTTAAAGTTTATTCGGTCGACAAAAGATCAATCCAATTTAGCAAATAACGAAAGAAGGAGAAGGAGAGCGAGAGAAAGGGAGTTATTTTAAAGCCGCGTCTAAAAAGTAGCAAACATAAAACCCTCATTCCCAAAGCGAAGCGCACTTAATTCGGTTTGCAGGGAGAGAACCGACGCTGCCACTGCCGAGCGAAGGGGGAAGAGAGAGAGAGTACCAAACTCTGCTAGCCGGGCACTCCTGGAGCCCGGGAGCTTTTTTTTCCGGGAGTCTCGGGGCGCGGCGCTCCCTTTTACTCCTCCCACGCGCTCGACGTCTCATGGGACTAAGTGCCAGTGTGTGCCCATACACTCAGCGCAGCCACCCACACACGCGTGCACCGTCGGCCAGCTCTGTACAGGTATGCTCGATGTATAGGAATTCCCTATGCACAGCGGCCGAGGGAGAGCTTTGCATAACCGTTTTCCGGCATCTCGCGGAAAGGACAGAAGGAGGGGAGACGCGTATATAGCGCGCTGCGCCGCTTGCGTCACATTATCGAACGACGATCTGAGTAATTGGACGCGCCACGGCTCGCCACACGCTATATGCTTTATACGAGAGGGTGAGCGCGTGAACGCGAGTCGTTTACTTTGGACCCCCGCCCCACTCTAGAACGAGAACACCAGCAAGACCTAATGGTTTTTCTAGCTCAGCGACATCGACTTCCTCTTTCCCTTACCCTTACTCCTCGGACCTCTCGACCACCCTCACTTGTGTCTCATCTCCATGTTTGCTCGATTCCGAGGTTTTCGTTGATTTTTTGGCTCGGATTACGTTTCAAGTTTGCCAAAGCTGCCATTGGAAATGGCTAGTGTCGTGGTTTATAATGTTTTTTCGAACTTTTTATATAAATGTGCTCGTTAGGCTGTAATCTCGATGGTTTTTTAAAAAATTACAACAATAAAAGATTTTATGACGTAACGATAAAAGTAATTGTAGATATTATCGAAAAGTTGGAAAAAATATTCATAAATGTGGTACGCATAAAGCTGTTCACAAACCATCTGATAACTTGTAAATACCCCTTCTGGATTAATTTATTATCGACGCCATTAAACCCGAGTTATTTCTCGGTAAAACGAAACGACAACGACAAAAAAAGTCAAAATTTCAATGACCGATTAAACTATTAAAGAAAATTTTCAAGTCAATAGACACGTGAGATGAAAATACGTCAAGCTGTCCGAAGGTCTTGAATTTCAAGATGGTCCACAATTACTTCCTGTTGTAAGTCGAGCGTGAAAAATTCCTTTAATCTTTATAAATTGTCACGTTAACGACCTTATCACGTGAAATCTCAACCACAACTCTAAAAACCTTTTGCTCGCCGAGTAAGCCCCCGATTGGGCATCTAAGCGGAGGAGGCATTAAAAAAAAGAAAGAGAGAGAAAGAGAAGCCTTGACAAATGGTTCCCCATTTAAGCATCTGATTTGTCTATTATAGACGTAAAAAGACGAGAGAGGGAGAGGAAAAAAGATAAACGTCCGAAAAATTTATTACCAGAGCATTAGGTCGCGTGAAATATCTCCAAGAGCCCCCGTACGACACAAAGGCACACACACACACGCGGGGTTTCCGAGGAAGGAATAAGACCGAGGCGGAGCAACAATAAAAATTCCGCGGTCGGCCTCGGCAGCTACAGCAAGAGGAGGACCCTGTGTCCCGAGAGCGGATGGCCCGAGTAGAGAAAGAAAAAAAGTAGCCAATATCGCGCGAAATTCGGAAGGATCGGTCAGGCTCTGGTATATTCTTTTCTCTTTTGTGCGACCGCTGGAGCGCGACCTCCTACTCCCGGCCGCGCGTATACGCCGGGAATGATAAATCGGCCTGATTTATCGTGGCCAGCGCGATTAATGCGTCCGCGACGCAGCAGCTCGGCTTACGCCGGAGCCTTCCTCCTTGAATTAGTAGAACTAGGTTTTTATCTCCCTTTTCTTCTTCTTTTCTTTTTTACTGGTTGACTTCGTTTCTGTGTCACTGGGTGGTATTGTGCCGGTGAAAAGTTCTCGGGACCCCAATGAATTTAGTGGGAATTTGAAATTGGAATTTTGTAATTATGTATCTGTGTATAGTGCAGGCTCTAACTTTGATGATTCTCAATTAATAATCATGGGTATGGAAATTTCCAAGAAAGTTCGAAAGCAAAAGTTTGAGAGGTGGGGGGAGGGGGCAGAGCGTCGGATATTCAATCAATAAGAGATACACACGGGAAGTTGAGTTAATTTAATTGCGATTAGTGCTGCAGGCGCAAAAGGCACGTACGTTAATTGCTCTCGCTTTAACGTACAAATTTGCTCGACATTGGTTGAGCTTTTGGATGACTTTCTTGCAACTCGAGAAATTGGGACGTGCCCCTCGGCGACGACCTTAGTCTGGTTAAATTAGCCGCGTGGAAAATTTAATTCGTTGTTTTGAATTTAAATGAGAGAAGCGTTATATCTTGTCCAGCTTTTTCAACAAAATAGAATTTCAAATTTTATTCTTCTTTTAATATTCATTATACGAAAAAATTTTTTGTGTCGAGTGTCTCAACAACCATAATAAAAGGTAGCTCGATAACAAGAAATAAAATGTCAATAAGAAGTTTAGATACGAGCCAGCTGAGAAATCTGGAGGATACGTCGTTTGATTTTCGATAAATCAAAATATATAGAAAAAAAATATCTAATATCACAAAACATGTTATCAAATGAGAAAAGAAGCGCGCAAACTGTCATTCGACTACCTAGTCTCGTGTATTGATTTTATCGGGGAAAACTTTGCTCGTTACTTTGCTCGAAGTTTCGGCCCGGCAAGTTTTCGGGGGTGTGAACGACTCTTTTTATTACTTCGCTAAATTACTCAAAAGTTACGGTTATAAATTCGAATTTCAACCCTGTGGAAAATTGAGTAATTGCGCGATTGAAAAAAATGCCGCTGTACGTTCGTCGTACTTCGCAATCGGCGTAAAGCTCAATAAAACTTGACACGTTCGACAAATCGCTCCCGAGGTAATTAGAAAATCCAAATATAACCACAAAAATAGCGAAATTCCCATGACAGTTATTTCCAGTTCTAGCGCCCGTCTAACGAGCCTCTTCGGTTGAAAACACGTACTCGACCAAACATCCCTTTTCCCTCCTCGGCTCAACTGGATTCTCTCATTTTCAATCTTAAAGCACACACGCGAGTATCTCGGTACTGTTAATTATTTATGAGCCGCGCGAACTAGCCTCCTTAGCGCTCGCGTGAGACATCGAAGGGTGGAGCTTCAAATCACGCTCTTTCGTTCAAGCCTGATTTCATATTCCGATTTATGCGCGATAGAGACTAGCTCCGCAAGCCTCTGTTTGCCGAAGGAAGATTCGTTCTCGTCTTCCTTTTTTTTCTCTCTCTCTCTCTTCTAGTCGGTTGGATTTGCAAATTAAGGTAGACGTGCGCAAGAAGGATCCTGTATCCCCGCGGCCGGAGCCTTTAAAAATGATCTAGGCTTATTGGGCCTTGAGGCGACTGCTCGCTCTGGATGTAGTTGTTTGCATTTTCAGAGTCTTGAGGCTAAGAGAGACGGTTGGTATGGTTTAATCAAATGTCGAGAGGAAGGCACGCTCTGGTGAATTTCTTGGATCAGACCGAAAAAGTAAAAGAAAAGAAACTTATTTTATGCGGTTTTTGTAAAAAACTTGGTAGTCGCAATAACGGAATTTTAATCAATTTTAAACTTCAGCGTCTAGAAAGAGAAATTAAGAAAATTGCAAGAGAATAGAACAAAATACGGTAGAGGGATTGCGCGAGCTCTCTTTCTCTCTCGCCTTCTGTAAGAGTCGTGTATTTACCAAGAATCAATCGGGCGCCTTGGTCGGGTGGAATCGGGGCAATAGTCTCAACAGCGCACACAACACCACGTTTACCGGGGATCACCCTCGGCGCACTCGTTGAGGTTTTCGAAGAAATTTTCGACTCGCGACCGCACAACATCGATATCGCAGCCGAGCAAATATCGGCTCTCGAGGCCAACGCGCCCACTAAAGTCTAGCCGTGTGTGTGTTTGTACTCGCGCACACGCGATACCTTACCCTGAATTTTGTAAATTAAAGCCAGCGAAATGTAGTGAGCGAGAGTGAGAAAATCGTAGAACTCGTGATTACCAGGGGGCTCGAGGGTAAATACGGGTAAAGCGAACGTAAGAGTGATAAACATACGAGGAGAGAGAGAGTGGAGTTTTGAGGGAAATGACGCACTTGAAGGGAAGGTTCAAGATGCCTCGCCGACGATTTTCCACGCGGCGATCGGGAGAAAGGACTCGTATTACCTTTTGCAAACAGTACAAATTGCAACGGCTGTTTGCGCAACTACGTGACGTTAAAAATAAAAAAGGAAAAAAATGACTCGAGTGATAAGTAAGGAGGTTGGATACACGATTTTTTACTCGGTGATCATTGATCGCGAGAGAGGAAAGTTTTCGGGGATTAGAAATTTGAAGGGACGCGCAAATAGCGACACGCTGAAATTGGATAGGGAGAGAGAGTCTCGAGTGTGTGCGCAGGTTGTCGCTGGCATACACCTACCCTCGCCGACGCGGGGAATTTGTTTTGGCGATTTCGGAGCCTGGAGAATGCGCGAGGGGGACAAATGTTAATTGCTTCGGATAGCGCGCGACTCTACGTTATTGCGCTTCGATTGCGCGTTGCTTTTGATTTATTGACCCCGGCGACCGCGCGCGCTCTGAACTTTTCTTTCGAATTTATCAGGATTGCTCGCGTGATTTGGACTTTATTGGTTGCGACGCTGTGTCTGGGTTTGTCTGTGTGTGTTTCGAGAAGAGGCAGGAGGGTTGAAACGATCGATGGGATATGACTGTCATGGGAATTGTTGGGGTAACGTTAAGTTCGGTGTTCAAGGTTTACCGGCGATATTTGCGTGCGGTAATCTGGAAAAAAAAGAACGACGTGATTTTTTTTTTTTTTGATTATCAAAAAGTGCCCCTGTAAATTTATGTCTCAATGAATATCAACATTTTTAGGCTTTTAAAAAGCTCTTAAGCTCGCGGTGCAATTTTCTTTCGGCGAATGACTCATCTACTGCTTGTGCACCTTATACGTTTTATGAGTCACTAAGGGATGCTTATTAATATATAAATTATGAAGAGAAATAAGCGCGCTCGAGTACGCGCACCTGCTTTTCTGCTTTATTAAACATTATTCGGAGTAAAACAATATTACAGAGTTTATATATGCCTCGCGTAAAACAGCTCCCCCCCCTCCACGTAGAACGTTTATCTAATCAAAATTTCTTAATCACGGCGAAAATTTAAATTCAAGCATAATAAACTTTTAAACTCGCAAAAACTAGCATTAACGTAATGAAAATTATTATTAAAATAGGAAACATTAGAATTCAGATCCAAAACTGCTGCGTCAATCAAACGAGCTAACAATCCTCATCTTTGTCCAGACGTATAAGCGCGCATACGCACCAGACGCAGCGTCAACGCCTCTCCCTCGGCCGAGGGAAATCGATTAGTCGTTCGGCGATATTTATGCGGCACTGCGCTCGGTCATGAATAATTGCTAGGGCTACGCTCGAAAGAGACGAGTACCTACGACGACGACGACGTGGGACATATAAGCGCGCACTCGTAAGCTCATTCCAAGAGGGGGAGAGAGCTCGAGTGTGCTGGCGACGCGGTTGGCGCGCGGCCAGCCACCACTGCGACCAAAAAGACCGCCACGCTCTTTTTTCACTCTCTCTCTCTCCCTTTGCCAGGTCTCCTCTCGCCTGCCTCTTTGCCTCTTAGACTTCACGCCGGTTTGTTAGTGGCTACGTGAAGTACGTGGCCGAGGAGTCCGAGGTAAAGCCAGTCCCTTTGACTCTCTTTGCGATATACAGTCCGGAGGGAGGGGGAGTCCAATGATTTGTAGTAGGAGTTGTTGACGGAATTACCATGGATTTTCCTGCTTACGCTCCTCCGGCTTTGCGCACGGCTTTCTTTAAGTGCTCGACATTTCTCTTGATTGCTCTTTTTTCTTTCTTTGCTCTCTCTGTTTGGTTAATATTAATGCCGCGGGTGTGACTTACTTTTAGAAACGAGCGTGACTTTGAGACGTATTAAAATTTTGGTGGCAACGCAAACCAAATAATTTTCAAAAAAAGGTGTCTTATAACTCTTTTTAAGATGCGTAATAAAATTTTACTGGACGAGGAGTAATGCTCGTGAGAAATTTTGCTCATTGGACTTTGCTATTATAATATGATTAACAGTTTTCATGGGGAGGGCTGCTAGCTGGGTCGTTGAGTTTCACGAGTCCGTCATAATAAAGTTTTCAAACTGTTTTAGTCAATTCTCCGAATTTACTAGCTTACGACTTGTTATATTAATGCTCTCAATTTATATACCACCGAATTATTAGCCTACATTAAATTTTTGGGAGAGTGTATAATTTATATTAGAGCATGAAAAACAAAATGTATAATAGAACAGCTGCTAATTATTTTATGTTTTAATAAAAGTACGACCCAAAAACAAAATTATCAAAATTCATAAAAACAAAATCCGGGAGTAATTCGACTTCGCGTAAAATAAAAGCCCGACAAATAGAAACAGGCAGACGAAACAAGCGCGAAATATTAAAAGAGCGATAATAAATTTTTTTCGCTAAGCCGCGAGAGCTCAGGTATTAAAAAAAAGGAAAAAAAAAGATAGAAAAGGGAGACATAAGTGCAATAGCTAAGTAGGGCGAATCCTGCATGCGGCAAATCCGGAAAATCCTGAACAAACGTGCGGGATTAACGTCTCTCTGGCCGCTTTATATAAGCTCTCTCTCTCCCTCTCTCTTTCGTTTCTTGTTTCGTTTTCCTCTCCGCCTTTTATTTTTCCTTAGCATATTTTCCTCCTGCATCTCTTTGCGCTATCATAACCCCGAATAAAATTTGACATTCGATAAACTAAATCCCATTAACTTTCACTTTGTGCTTGTCCTTCCATGAACAATTATTTGCTTTTAAACATCGAGCTCTTTCGAAAGTAACAAGCCCAAATAATCGTACCACGCCAACAAAGCTCAACAAACCATATCCAGTCATTGCCATAAAAATTCCCGCCATTTTCAGCGGAGCTTTATAAAAAAAAGCTCAAGCTCTCATCACCCGCTCAAAAAGGCCAATAACAAGTGAGCACTGCCATAAATCGCCGTGGCATCTTCAGACCAAGCGAAAACGGGATACGTTCTCCAACGAATCAGCACTGGGGGCTGCTTCTACTACCGTCTCTCTGCGTGCACACGTATAGAGGGGTGTCCGCTTAGCTATATATCCGGTCGATATACGCGCGAGCGCTCGGGCATTATCATTTTATTGGAAAGTTCGTGGCGAAATAAAGTACGATGGCAGGAGAAAAGAGGGAGAGAGAGGAGCTGGCTGATGCGAGGAGAGTTGGCCCGCATATTCATCGGGCCGCTCCCGTCCGTCAAGCTTTCCTCGATTTTTCTCCCTCCCTTGCGGGGAGGTGGCAGTAGTAGCACAGCGGCGTCTTATCGTTCACGCGCGCGCGGCGGCCGCCTTTCTTCGATATTCGCGCGCCGCGGAAGATTGTCAGGCGGGAAAAGCCCTTTTTACGGTGTCAGCTGATTTCCACCCCTGTCTATCCACTTCGAGCTGAAGGTGGGGCCGAGTCCCGGCCAATAGCTCCTTTTTATATTTTTCTCTCTTTCCTTTGCGCCGAGCTTGCCGGTTTTTTTTCTGCTCGGCAGCACGTGCGCCCGTTTTGCTCTTTGGCTCTCCCTCTCTTATTACGCGCCTCTTATATGTGCCTCTATGAATGTGTAACGTCGGCATTTCACGGTTTGATGTGTGTATAACCGCGACCGCGCATAAGTATCTACGCGATCGAGTCGATATATATTCCGAGTTGTCGAGGGCCATCGAGGAAGTTGCTTATGTCGAAAACGCCGGCAGGATAGAGGAAGAGAGAATACGCGCTGCTCGTAACTTTGTGGAAATAATGGTGTATTAGACAACGCGGAATGGGAAGGGAATGCGGAGGGGGGAGAAGCTGCTACTTCGATTTCGAAGAGAGGCCTGAAATTACTGTTGGCTCTTGGCTTTTTACTTCGGGAATATATTACGTGGGTTTTAAAGAAAAATAAAATAGATGTAAAATGAATAAAAATATTCGCTCACGGTTTTCTATTTTTTCAAATAACTAGAAGGTATACGACATTTTGTGAAATACAAACACTACGTTATTTCCAACGAGCAAACCTTCCGAAAATATAAAAATAACGCTAAAAAATAATAATTTTATGAAAAATAAATTTTCATCTAAAAAAAAAGCAAACGACGTTCGTAACGACGAGTCGCAAGAGATGCCTATGGACCCGAAGAGCAGGGTGATCGACGCACGAGTGCGCGTCGCATACGCCGCGAATTCTCGTTCTGCGGGGAGCACTCGACGCCGCAATCGGCGTGAAAATCGCGAGGCCGGAAACCGAGAGTGCGGCTGTAAAATAGGGCGGCGTTTGTTTTCCTCTCCGAGCCGAGAACTCTACGCCTATGTAGACGCTGGAGAGTTACGAGTTGGTTCGCTCCAATCCTCTCTTTAGGCTCTTTTCTCTCTTTCTCTTCCTTATACTCCTCCCCCAAAAGCGTCGTCGTCGTCGTCTGCCGAGACGGCACGCGTCGGAGCTTGTTAGGCAAAGCCGACTTTTCTCACTGGAGAACCGCGCGAGCTCCGTAACTTTCGGGATTTCCGCTGGTGGCCCGTTATACACCTACCACCACTTTCTTACTTATGCTAAATCCACGAGTCGAGTTTCCAGTCCTTTTCTGTGTAGCCTGTAGAGTCTCTGTCTTGCTTGTTCGCGCCGAATCTTAACGATATGGCTACGGCTGTTTTTCCATTTTCCCCCGAGCTTTTGCTTGAAATCTCGAAAAACCTATTGAAAATTCAGTGCAAAATATTGTACTGCGAATTTCTTCGAATTTAAAAACAAATTGTTTCTCTTTTTCATATCAACCCGGAACACTCGCAATAGAATCGCAATTATTTAAACGAGCAACAATCGAACAAACACTATCGACGAAAGAAAACCGTTGCCGTGGCAATTTGCACACCTATACATCAATAAACCATCGTCCAGCCCCTCGGTCATTAACAAGCCGAGAGAGAGTGAGAGAGAGAGAGAATCCTCCGGCACTCGCTCTCGGTTATGCGCAATCGCGACAAATAACAAAACTCGACGCGTCTATGAATAATGTAGAGCGTGACACCGTGCATTAATCGCGGACCAACGTATCCCCCCCCCCTTTACCTATCTAATCTTCTCCATCTCCCAGCAGACTCGCCCCATAAATCGCGCGGCACACATGAACCAATGAGCAAACAAATATAATCAACTCAAACGCATAAATCGGCTGGGCCCCCTCTCTCACTCTCCCTTGTCTTTCTATCGTCGTTACAAAAAAAAACGAACAAACAAACAAACAAAACAAAACGGCGCGACTAGTCAACACGACAAATCATGTAGAACATCGTCGCGGACGACGCCGACGACAACGGCTATACAGTCACGTGCAGTGCAGGGGGGGATCGAGAGTCCGGCATCGATCGTAATCATAAATTAAGCCGGAAGGGTGATAGAGAGAGAGAGAGAGAGAGGGTGGGGGGAGTGAGGTCAGCCCGCTGAAACGACTAATAAACTCGCGGGCCAGAGGCGCGACGTGCGAAACCTCTATCGGGTTACACTGCGCGCTCTCGGGTTTTGTGTATCGCACGAGCGCGCTACGGCTCCATGGCTTTTAATGCCGACGAGAGAGTCGGAGCCCTTGGTATCGCTGTTGTACTCGCGAGGCTTAGATGTTTACGGGGGCTTGGTGATACTGTATGGAATAGCCAAGTTTACGGCGTTGATGTGACGTGACTTTGAACGATTTTTGCCCGATGATTTGCTGATAATCAATCAGTTGGAAATATAATGGATTCGGGTTCGTTTGGAATTTAGTTCGAAGCTGCAGACTTTTGGGATTAAAGAGCAATTTAATTGGATGTGAAACATCGTTTACAAACGCGGGTATAGGAAGAGCAGAAGAGCATTAAACAAGAAAGCGGCGCGAATCGCGAGCTTTTCAAAAATTCATCAGCATCGAGTCTAACCATTCCCGACGAAATTCTAAGCGGATGTGCGGTGGAACAGAGGGTGGGGGGATCTGTATACGGAGGAGCAGACAGGACGAGATAGAGAGAGAAAGATAAAAATCGCGCAAACACAGAGAGTACAGAAAGAGAGAGAGAGAGAGAGAGAGAGAGAGAGAGAGAGAGAGAGAACGGCTTAATTCAGCGCGTTCAATAGGGGGTTGACAAGCTCCTCGAGATAAGCAATTTAGCCCGTGACATCGCTCGTTTCCCGCCCGGATGCGCGCGCGCCTCTCTCTCTCTTTCTCGCGCTGCACCGCCGTAATTTCTACCGATTCATTCCGAGAGACCGAGAGAGAAAGACGAACGATGACAGCAGCCGCTTGAAATTCGTAGGCTCCTGCAACTTCCTCGGGCTAATTGATCCGCCTCCCGGCTAAATCGGCGCTTGTTCCTTCCAGTTCGACTACTTCATTTTTGTCGCGCCCTCCTGAGCTTCCGTATCACCGATGTTTACGCCTTGCGTTGTTACACGACGAGGTGGGCCGAAATTCGATAATTCACAATGATTTTTCGTTTATTCTTTACGGAATACACTGCTAGCGCCCACGTCGGGTCGCCGAAACAATCGCGCGCAAGCTCTACAGCACCCCTCTTTACCCTCCGAGAGTCGATTAATTATTTCTCTCGGCGCGAAAGTGCATTATGTAAATACACGATTTTACGTTACAGCGGTTATAACTCCGTGAGTTAGCGCACGCGCGCGTATGCCGATCGTTTGCATAATGCAGGTGATTAATCAGCGCCCGCGAGAGAGAGAGAGAGAGAGAGAGAGAGAGAGAGAGAGCCTGGCGTTTATTATTATTGAATATAACGCTATTATGTAAAATCCGAGCGGGATAAAGAATATCAAGCAGAGTATCGCCGAACTTTATTGCTATTATTGCTGACGCGCATTGTGCGTGCTCTAATGAAAAACGAGTGATCCAAACGCCTCCCGTACTCTATATTTTCAAACGACTCTCATTACCTACACTCCACATCCCTGCCTCGCTTTCGTTGTTTATAAGTCAAAGTCTCGGGCCGAAAAACTGCTAATCGCCGCTCGGCAGAAAGAGAGAGAGATAGAGAGCATGTCGAGGGTATTCGAAGCCAGCAAGGAACTCCCCTGCAGGCTCGGGGTGGCGGATTATTTATGCGCTTTTAACTCGGCTCTTCCGGAGGCGCGCGACGCGGCACACTCGAGGCTCACGGAACCGTTATCGCACCGAGCAGCGGGATGCGCGACTACTGCTGCTGCCGCCGGCTAGTCTTCTTATCTCCGCGCCCTGCTACTACTGGCGCTTTGGCTCTTTTGGATCCTCTCCCCCGTCCCGTTCTCTCTCTCACTCGCTCGTGGTATCGAGGCATTCAGGCTATCCTCTTAACGCACTATATGCGTTGTTCGGCATTAAACCAATACGAGACTTTATTACGAATCCACGTTTCAGTTGGACTTTTTCTTTAATGAGGGGAAATAACGTTTTTAGTGGATTGCTTTTCAACTATTGTAGGTTGGTACTGAAAAAAATAGAGTGGACGATTCTTTTTCGTCTTCCAAATTTTGATGGATAGATTGGTGTGAAAAAAAATATAAGAGCGGTCGGTCGAAACAATATTGTTTCATAGCAAGCGCCATAAAGCAAAAAACAACAAGTTCGAAAAAATATTCTTTTATAATTGTCACTATGTGCTCTAGGATGGGTCCATCGTTTCGAAAAGGCAATTAACCTACATTTTTGCTTCTAAAAGTGAATAATGAAACGGACGAGTGGCACCTGCGCTACAGCTGTAGCGGCCGCACAGCCTCTTTACTAAAGTGACACGTCATGCGCTCAAAACGTAATTTTCTAAATAGCGAGTCTTCGTAAAATTAATTTTCGTGTCATTATTGTATAGGGGAACCTTTTTTTTTTGTTTAGCGCCTCGAGCCAAGGACATGGTAAAATTTTGTAATTTTTACGCGCCGAGATGGATTTTATAATGAATAATTTAAAAACAAAATTCAAAGTAATTTTACTTATTCATTATACGGTCAAATTTATCACGATAATTAGTTTTTCAATAAACAAATAGGTGAAATGTTATTTCTAGGCGTTCAATTAATAAACCAAGCTATATTTAGTTATTGATGAGCATAGCTTAATCAAATCTTCGATTATACATAGTGTATTATTTACGCTTTCAATGCGAATACGCGCAAACTTATTACACGAGCATTAATTTAACATCAACAGCACGAATGTCATATAAATTACAAAATTGTTGAAACAAATAAATTAACAATTAACGCTGCGGTTGAATTTTAAATAAATATATCCAACGGTCCGGACAATTTCCTTAAAGAGCCGATTATCTTCCGATGCAGGCAATAAAATGAAAAATAATTACGAAAGCACTTAAATGTCGCTGAGAGATAAAGTTCATTTCATAATTTATTACCAATGAATAAAATTACATTAGATAATCCGATACCGATATTACTCATCAGTTTTCGCTAGTTTTTATTACAATGAATATTATATATATACGCCTACCCGACTCAACAAGTATCTCGTGAAAAAAAAGACATAAACGATCATCGATTAAAGATAACGGCAAATAAAAGCGTACAAGTGATTCATTAAAGCCGACCCCGCATATCTGCATGCTACAACTCGAAGATAAAACAAAATTGAATTTTCCCTGCCTCATATCGGCGCGTAAAAATTTCTTTTTAAAAAAAAATTCCACAACACGTTCCCAGGAGCGTTTAACTCGCGTATATCGCCGATCACTCGAAGCGTTAAAACAATCCACTATTTTCGCAATCCCCCCTCCTACCCCCGCTCGGTAAATCCACAAGTCAATCGGTTTACAGTGAATTTCAAAACAGTTCGATCTCCCTCGCTCTTGTAATGCATTTTCCGCGATTTCAACCTCGTCTCGTCTGCTTACACATACATACGTGTTCTACATAATTCAGTCGAGGCTCGTACGAGACATTCAACTTTTCTCATTAATTTCCTATCTTTCGATAAAGTCGACGGTTTTGTGTGTGCGCGCGCGAGAGAGATACGAGCCGGCCGACGGGAAATCGAACGCTGATCCGAAAACTTGTCGTAAGCGATGACTGCATCGATCACTCGCTGTCCCAGCCGCAGTTTGCCAAGGAACTGTTGTATCTTCTATCAAACTCGCTTATATAAGTTACAGTTGTACCCGCACTGACTTTTCCGACTCTGACACGTGTGAAAGTTTAAAAGCTGCTAGATCGTTCTTCCTCGTAATGACCCAGTTGAACCTCTTGATTTTCTCTCGATATTGTGCCTATAATAAAATAATTGCGCAACAAAAAAATGCAGCAAAAACAAGAATCTTTAATTACCATCCAGGCCATAAAACGCGATCGAGCGCCACAACACCTATCATCGTCGAACAAAAAATTTTCCAGAACGCCCTGAGCGAGCTGAGAAAAATAAGCGCGGCAAGCCGAAAACTTGGCATAGCAATTACACTCGATAGCTCTTTCCCCTCCTGCCCTCGTCTCATTCTCATATATAGATGCTTGCAACGAGCGATAGCAAACGCAGAGGCGCACACGAGTGGCGAACACGACGCCCAAGGCGGTGCTTCAGCTGCGGCTAAGCTCGGACCTATCATCCTCCACGCACAGACAAGCCAAACGATCTCGCGCGCTTCTATACCCCATAGGCCGTATACGGGCGTTACAGAGGAGGCGGCTGAACTCCCCTCCCTCTTTCTCTTTCTCCTCTCTCCTACCGGGCAATCGGGCTTAAACGGTTTAATCTCTTAATGGAAGAGCGAGCCGAGCGATCGGGCCACTTTTCCCCGAGTTCCGTCCTGCCGGCGGACGACTGCCGCTCCTCTTTCTCTCCCCCCCCCCTCCCCTCCCCTCCCCTCGGGTCGGCCCAGCGTGTGCTGCCGAGATAGCCGGAAATCATAATTTCGCGCAATTGTGCGCCCGCGCCCCCGCTCTCTATCCCCCCTAGCCCTCTTATACACACTCTATGGCAGGGACGTCCGAGCGCCGGGACGGAAATGCCGCTTTTCGCCAGCGGGATGTTGTGCGTGAGCTCGAGAGACCTGCAATGGGAATCGAGCATCTCCCTCTCTCTCTTTCTCTCTCTCTGTATCTCCTTCGTGCTGCCCCACTCTAGCGTGATATAGGCTGCGGGCCGCTGCAGCGAGAGGCTGTTTCTCGGATGGCCGTAATTTTCTCGTGATTATCGACGAATCGTTGAGCTTTTCAATTTGCCCAAGTCCGATTGCGACGGCGACCCGATAACCGTTCGAATTTTCAGTTGAGGCTCGCTTTCCTTCGACGATTCACAATCACCCCACGGGGGCAAATCTCCTCGATCGGCGAGAGACGCGCGCGAGCAGCCCTGGCTTTAGATTATCTTATTGGCTCAACTGAATAATATGTGGATGAATTAATGATCCCTGGGCTGGTAAGTATGGGGTTATTTTAATACTGCGCGCTCTCTATGGACACTGACCGAACGATAAATTATAAGCATGGTTGACCGGTTGTTGCAGTTTATCTCAGTTTTGTTGAAAATAATCGTTTGGAATTTTGACGCGCAACATTTGCTTCAGCCGATGACAAAGAAGAGCGAGAGCTTTTTTTGGAAATAGTCGAATTTAAAAGGAAAAACGCCTTTTATTAAGCGCGTCCTCTTGAAAAGAGATTCTATAAAGTCATTGCTTACTAATTTTCCCGGAGGCATATTAAAATCCAAAGAGACGTGACAAAAAGGAAATGAAGCCGGGAGAAAAAAAAAAAAAAAAAAAAAAAAAAAAAAAAAAAAAAAAAAAAAAAAAAAAAAAAAAAAAAAAGAAGGAAACAGCGGGTGCACCAGTACGCGCAGAACGCCTGGAGGCCAACACGGACTAACAAAAAATAAAAGAGGAGAGGGGGACAGAAAGAGAGAAAAAGATGAGGAAGGAAACAAACAGGAAGGATGGAAGGAAGCGTAGCAGGGGAGCGAATAATAAAGCTAGGCGTATAGAGGATGGCAAGGTGGGGGAGGCTGGGGTATGGAGCGAGGAGGAAGGGGATTCGCCGAGCGTCCGGAGCGATAAGAGGGGCCAGGCAAGTTTTACGCGCTCGTCGTTCTCTCTCTTTCTCTCTCGGTTAGTCGGCCTGTTTTCGGGGCGCACGTGCGGCCTCCCCCGCGGGCCAATCTTCTACCCTAACGACTAGCCCGCGCGCCTTTCGCCACCTCATCTCGTCTTCGCGATCCTCTTCACAGCGCTACGTTGTTCTTTCGCGCGCACATAACGCGCATACACCTACACACACAGTTTTTGACTTTGTGCCCGTGGAGATTTAAGAGCTCGCGTCGCTTTTTCACTTTCCACGCGCCGGCCTCGTTTATAACACCCGGCGAAGTTGTTAACGGACTTCGCCTCTTTTTCGCCGATCTTACGTGATTTTATTTTTGCAGCTACTCGAAAGCGCTCTACAGAGCTTGCGGCTGCTTGTGGACTATACAGGATTAGTCGTGCACGTGGGTTTCTTTCATTTGAATTATTTTAGGTAGAAATTAGAAAAATTAAATTCGTTTGTTATTTTGCATATGAAATGACGTTGTTATAGTTAAAAAATGAATGCAATTACGAAAGTAGGTTATTTGAAATGTACGAATAATTAAATAACTAGATGATCGTCGTCGTGAAAATTGAAATAGAAAGTTTGTTTTTAAAAAGTAGACTTTGTCATTAATTATCTTGTCGCAACAAAATGATATTGCATTGGGAATTTTTTTGTTTTTAATTTACTGCACAGAGCGAACTTACCGTTGCAACTATTCTTTTTATCGCGCGCACTCGTACATAGGGTGACTTGCGAATCGTATTCATTCCAGAATAAAGTGAACAAACATACCTGAAACAGAAGAGAAAAGAAAGAATTCAATAAATGCATGAACGGCGTGGAAATTCATTAAAATTTCTATTGAATAGGTTTCTGCGTTGTTTGCAATGGCGTTTTTTTTGGCACACCAGCGTAAAATATTTGCAAATAAAATTTCCGCGTTGTCCAAAAAACTTTTTATGGACCAAAGCGTCAACATGCTTACATCAATTTTAACGGAATTATCGTTTGCCAAATAACACAATTCCAAAGATTCTACAAACTCTTTCAGGTTGCCCAAAACACGGGATCTTTCTTTTCACTGCAAACTTTATGGGCACAATCAGAGAGCCGAGTGTACCACGACATCCCGTGTCCATATCGGCATAACGCCCCTCGCACCCTAGCGCAGCTCGCAATTAGCCCGACTCATTAGAGCAGCTGACGTTTCGGTCGGCGTCGAAGCAAAGAAAAAAAAAACAAAAAAATAACAAACAAAAAAGGAATAAGAGCGTGATCGACAGTCGCGCGCGGCAACTGCTCTGGCATATCCCCGCACACCCACGCAATGCCAGTGGCAGGCCAACTCAATCAGCATCTCTTGGCGCGTATATCGAGCTCGACTTTCGCCGGCAGTCGGAAAATTAACTGCAGCCACCGGAGCCGGTCCGGGCAGACATACACACACGCACGCGTGGGCGTGTGCAAGGACTCTTTGGCACGCAGACCGCGTACGGCGCGTACATAGAAGCGACGCGAGGTGTCAGCCGCGCGAACGTGAGCGCGAAGTCAAGCGAGTTCACAGGGGCAGGAGGGAGGGGGAGGATGGGGAATTATTGAGAGAGGCTTCGTCGGAGAGCACACACACACTTTGTCCAAGCTTTCGGCTTTGTAACGCCGCTTGTTTACGGGCAGAGGCAGTACGCGAGACCAAGTCTGGCGTATGGAGCGAAGTGGAAAAGGCTGCTGCTACTGCAGCTCTTTCTCTCTGTTGTATATAGCGCTGTACACGTGCGCGGATGCATTTTATATGATACAGATTCTCCCTTGGCTCGTGTCCCTCTCTCTCTCTCTCTCTCTCTCTCTCTCTCTCTCTCTCTCTCTCTCTCTCTCTCTCTCTTTGGGGGGCGCAGGCTCTGCCCATAAGTTGCGCACTTTTGCCTTTTATTGCCGGCGTAAATGAACTGTTGTGCTCCTCTCCTTCTCCGCGCTTATTGCTATAGCCGCTAGTGCATTTTTATGGTACTACTTTACATGGGGAGGGATATCTCATGAAATTTTCATCGGATTTGAACCAACACCCCCAGCCCCCTTTTTCGCCCTTCCCTTTTTTTTTTGTACGTGGAGCACGTGTGCGAGCTGTGCGGAGCGTATAGGTCGTTGTGGAAAATTTTTGTTGTTGAAATAAAACATTTGATTTATGGGTCAATGTCGGGGCCGTGCCAGTTTTTCATCCCGTTTGCAAGCGACAAAGAAAAAGTGTTTGATGTATCGTCGATATAATTTAGCCGGAGAAAAAAAATGTTTTAGCCCCGGAATAAAGATATTTTACGAGAAGCGACGTCAACGCAAACCTCCTGATAATTTATCTTCTCTTTTTTTTTCAAACTTTTAAATAATCGCATATACACAGACTGGTATCAAGGGCTACAGCAAACGTTAAACATTCGATTCCATCCAAGAGCGAAATAAAAAGAGTATCCTGCATAAACTTCGCACCGCACACGTATGTAGCCTATCCAGGCGGGCAGACACACAAGGACCGGAGCAAAAGTTCGCGCTTGCGGCGAGCTCGCACATACGGAACAAGAGGAATGTAGGGAGAACCTGGGCAGATGTATAAGAGGCAATTCATTAGCGGCAGCCGGGGCATTCCAGCAATACCAGACTCCGAGTGCGAGATAGAGAGTCCAGTTCCAGAGCAGGGAGGGCGCGCTCATTACGTCCGGCGCTCTCCGCTTCGAGCAGTTCGGCCGGACTAGTCGCCCGAAACTTTGACGCGCGCGCGAGCGCGAGGGAAGTGTTAACGCTCCAACTGCTGCGGCCGGCGTACAACCGCGGGAGGTAAAAAGCTATTTACGGCTCTGCGGACCAAATTGCCGGCTATTTTTCCCAATTTCAACTTGGACCGAGTTAACTTGATATACTGCCGATGTGATTTTAATGAACCCCTGCTGCTTCACGTATTACTCATTTTTCCTTTTTATTTTTTTCGTAAGCGACGTACGATAAGAAACAATTTTAATTCTGCAGTATATGGGTATACATGCATATGTGGGAGCGAAATTTCAATTGATTATTGATTTATCGTTGAAAATAATTGACGCTTTAATGGCTTGCGACGTCCGTGTTTTTGCGAGAGAAAGAGAGAGAGAGAGAGAGAGAGAGAGAGAGAGAGAGAGAGAGAGAGAGAGAGAGAGAGAGAGGAGAATAAGTGGTGAAATGACGGAATCAATTAGGTCACAATCTCAATCGGAACTTTACACGAGAGCTCAGGCTCGTTCGATAGCATTTGACCTATTGGTTTAAAGCTCGTCTTACTTGCAATTAATCTCATTTGTTTCACGTCTCATTGACTTAGTATATAAGTAGGCGCCGCCGTTACAAACTCGGAAATCTTCTGTAATACAATTACACTGGCGTTAAACTCGCGCGAAATTGCATTTGATGGCTTATGAGACTTTAAAAACCCGAGTAAAATTTCCGCTTACGTTTAACCGCCGCTGACAAGCGTATACATAAAATTAAGCAAACTCCGAACGTTCGATTTTGAATATCCGAATTGCCCCCCTTTAGAATTTAATTGAGCTTTGCATAAGTGTTTGATTTTCCGAAAATCATTCAGGGATTACTACCCCCGCAATCCGCTTTCAATACCAAGTTTTACCGCTCGTTTAATTCAGAAGTTCGAGGGGGTGGGGGACAGGAAGGGAATGTGACGAAAAAAATCCAAGCAAAGTTTTACCATGGCCAGAGGGGATGGGGGTGTGCAGTCGTTTAAAATTCAAAATAGTTGTGAAAGCGTCAGCAATCGAGATACTTAGCCTAGTTTCGACGATTAACCTCTACAACTGGCGCACCCTATAGATTCCCTTACACGAAGCAAAAGCAAAGTTGATTTCAGCGTCGGCGAACAGGGGGAGAGCTGAGGAAGAGGATGGAGAGGGGGGATATCGAGTAGCCGATCTCATTGAATTAAGTCGTGAGCAGAGCGTAGACATTGCCGTGCTTGCGAAGCCCTCTCTGTTCGATACCAAATTTAGAGACGAGGTGCAAGGTACAAGTCTCTTGCTTCCAAGCCTTGTTTGCGCAGCGTCGAATTTTAATAATTAAATCCTAAGAGTAAAAGAAGAATGGACTGGATAACACTTGTATTTTGTTGAATAGGAAGAAAAAAAATTTGAAGAAGGAAAGTACTTTTGTTTCGCTTTTAATTGGTGATAAGTAGTTTATCTTTGCTGAGAGATGAATAATTCGTTACGACATTGAAAAAAAGTTTATCAATTATTTATAACTGTTAATTTGTACTGTTTTGTTTTTCAAGCTATGCAAGTTTCAAAAGTTGTTTAATAAATATACTACTATTAATTACACGTCAAGATAGCTCGATACTTGTACAAGTTCAAAGTGTTTCAATAAGTTTACCACTGTAATTCAAGTTCGTAATGGATTAAATTAATGTTTGCACACGAAAGTTTGATGTTTCCATCTGTTTGTGAGAAAAATAATTCTGATTGATATCATTTGAATGCCTAAATTTTATAGCAGACTAAAAAAAATAGCTGATAATTGAACTTGCTCCATTACCGATTAGTTATCGAATGATTTTCTCGATTCTAATTTCATTTCCTTATTTTTATTCAGCTGAAACAAAAAACGTTGGGTCAACGTAGGCTTCTCAATAAAGCACTCGATCTAATCTAAATCTCATCTTTGATCCCTAGACAACACTCGAGATAAAAACTCGTCTCTTAGCAATTTAAACAAAATCATCTCCAGAGATCTAGCTCGAAATATTCCACTTGTTTTCGGCTTATTGGTTAACGTGTATAAAAGAGAGAAAGAGAGATAGAGACAGAGAGAGAGGGAGTGAGGCAGAGAGAATGGAAGATCGTAATTGCGAGACTTGGAGCCTGGCACGATAATGGCCGTCTCGCGCTCGGACGAAAGCTCGCCGAAGGCGTTCTATTGTCGGGATCCTGGCGCAACTCAGGCTCAGCATCGTTGCAGGCGAGGCGAGAAATCGAGCTCGCGAGAAGAGCCTCTCCCTCGCCACTCCTCCCCTCCGCCTATCACCCGTTCCTTTCTCTTGAACTTGATCTAGCGAGAGAGCCGGAAAATGACCGCGTACTGGTGTAGGGGAATTGTGCATCGAGTTGAAATCGCTCCCTGGAAAATACGGTGGATCAGACGGATGAGCACGGGCTTCCTAAGGTCGAGATATGAGGCCTTAGCTCGAACGGGGCTTTAATTGTTTTATTTTAGGATACTATAATCGACCCTAGAAAGGATACCGAAGAGAATGGATGTCATCTGGAGATCGTTCTGGCATGCGTAGCTTCGTAGGAGTTTTGTTACCGACTGGTGTGTATAGGTGGTCATTATTGATGTAGTTAATATTAAAACAAACAGGAAGAACGTCATTTGAATAATAAGCGCGTAATATTAAACGCTTTCAAAGTGAAAGCTTTCGTCATTTTGATCGTTCCGATAGCGTTTACACACGGCCCGCCAACAACTGCGTCCGAGATAATCGCAAAATTACAGCATCTCGAGGCTCGCTTTAAGGCTCTCTTAAAGCAGGATTGAATTCGGATAGCAATCATCTCGGTCGCGATACAAAAGAGTCTCGCCGAGCAAATGAAGTGCTGCTTGTGCAAACTCATTGCCGTGTCGCGCTCACTCCATATACTTACACCCAGCCATTAATATCTTGAGGCGTATACGGGCTGTTAGTATAGAGTGCCTTCCAGTCACTTATAAACTAATTACCAAAATAGCTGTAAATCATCTGGCAAACGGGGTGGGGTGTCGCAAAAAGTACCGGGCACAGATTCGAACTCTCAACGCCGTCAGGCCTTTCTTGGTCATGTAGCCAATGTGTACATAGGTGTTGGAGGGGGAGGAAAGGGGGGTTTATCCAACGAGGCGGGTACAAAACAAGCAATTAGCCGTGGCTCGATTGTTCCCTGTGCGCAGCGGAGAGAAGAGGGAGAGAGGTCCGTACGGAGGACTGAAATATTGTTCAATAACCGTCAATTCAACGTCGCGGCCGATTTACATGACAATCGACCGGGGCTATTCGGGTTCGAGAGGGAAAGCGACTCTGACTTGGCTTGAATTTTTAAAGTAACTCCACCGCCTTGGGAGAATTAATTTGTGGCCGCGGGTGCGAGAAAAGTCCGGTGTGTGTGTCTGTCGCATTGTTCGCGTCTCGTCACTTTTCTCTGGCGATTTTCTTTGGCGAACAATGCAAGACACCGGCCGAAGAGTCACATTGATGAGAACCATTGGGGGACAATGGGGATATGTTCGATTTGGCTGAGAAAGTGAGAGATGCAGAGCGATCGATGGGGGTGGACGATTCCACGGCAATTAATGCGATAATCTTTGAGTTGGCAAGTAAGCGCAGTTATTGTGACAGAGCAGGAAAGAGAAAAAGAGAGACATAGACGCGTGGGTCCGCTAATTATGTATACCTCGTTGCACAAAACACCGTACGTCCGAGACACGTTTCCGTTTCTGAGATTTATGATTTACTTGGAAAAGCTTTTTTTTCTTTCAGCACTTGCAGTTGGCGCAGATGGGGTAATTGTTCTTTGGCATAAGAATCATTTCCATCTTACGATTCGAGTTTGTATACTTTAAATGAACATACGACAGTTTGGTTATGGTGTAAAAATCTGAAATTCTCATATCGCACGCGGTGTGGATGCGCCGTTTTGTTTTTGCAGAATCTCTTCGTGGCAGCAGAGCACGTAGGGCGTGAGACGTAAAAAGATCTTTAGAGCCGTTGAAGGCTGTTATTACGGCTTATTTGCGCGCGGCGAGGCCTGTAATAAATCTAAAATTACATCGAACCATAGACATTACAATAAATATATAATCGGTAAGCAAAACACAAGGGAAATTGGCCTTTAAGCACCAAGTCTGCGGTTCTTATACCCACTGTGCGCTCATTCGCGCTCACCGATGCCTACACACTTTCGCTCGGGACATCGAACGCACATAAAGAAGAAGAAGAAGAAGAAGAAAGCAGAGAAAAGAGAAGGTTTGGCTACTCGAACAGAGGAAGAGAAGAGGAAGGGAAGAGAAGGACGCGGATATAGGGTCCGGTGGCGCGTAGGTCGGTGTGCGGGAATCTCGGGGCGTTGTGCTTGAAAACGTAATAATATGCGCCGGCACCTCGGTCTCGGCTCTCTCTCTCTCTCTCTCTCTCTCTCTCTCTCTCTCTCTCTCTCGCTCTTGCTCGTGGCATTAACCCGTGGCATGCACGCGCTCAACGTCAGATTATGTGTGTGTCGGTATTTGTACGTGTGGGGACGAGGATGGTAGGGAGAGTTTGGACGCCAAGAGAGAATTTCGCAGTCTGCGGGTATAGGAGGTATAGAACGAGAAAGATGCAAAACGCGCGATTCTTCTCTATTATGTGTCTTCTCTCGCGCACGACACAACGACGACGACGACTCTTGTGGCCCGAGCGTGCATGCATTTTTTCTTTTATCGCACGTCTCGCGCTCGTTCTTTTTTATTAGTCTTGCGATATTTGAATGAGCTTTCTTTGACTCGAAGAGAGAGATATAGTACGGCCGGCCTGTGCAAATGCTCGTAAAATGTCTCGGCTTTTGTGCCGAGCGGCACAAGCGTCGGGGCCCTGTGTGTGTGGGTGTTTGCCAATGGAATTTTTGGAGAGGCGTTACATACGGGAGCGAGAGACGTTGCAGCTTCGAATTGAATTTACCTTCGCTTCGGCGGAGATACGGGATGAACGCTTATTTTACGGTTTATCGGAGTTTATGGAAATTTTCGCCGAATTCCGTGCGACTCTTTGTTAAGCAGACGAGAGCCTCTACTGCAATCCCGTATTTGTTGCGGATTTTTTTGGCATGACTTTTATCACTTTAACTCTTTTTTTCCTTTTTTTCAAGTAAATATTTTTGAAATACAAGGTGATTAGAAAATTTTAAATTCGTTGTATCGATTTACCTTATTAGTCACAATGCTAAAGCATAACGTGCATTTATTATTCTGCCTACGGAAACCAACAAGGAGACTACACGACAAGACGTAGGCAAATAAAGAATCGCCGGAGAAAATAATTTGTAAACACAAAAATAAAATGATAACGAAGGAAAGCTCTTGGAAGCGAAGATACGAATCTCTTGATTTAAAGCTGTCGCACGTATCGAACAGCACGCGACTTTTTTCCCCCTCCTTTTTTTCTCTCGTTCTCTCTACCTTTGTCCCTCTCTCAAGTCAATAGCTGTGAAATATGAAAAATTTCGAGGGAGAAAATTCTGCTTACCACGTTGCAAATAATTTATCACGCCGAATGGGATTCGATAACGTATTGTGCTACATTGTATTTTGAATACACGTTTTTTCCTTCGTCCATTATTTATCCAGTTTAAAAAGATACCTTCGAGCAAAGCTTGACGTTTTAATCATTTTCATTTTTAATTAGTCCCTTCAGTAATTGTGAGAGATATTAACTTATTTTGAAGGTTTGAAACAAAAAAAAAACTTAAAAATAAAATATATCGACAAACACATAACACACTTACTCGAGCTAAATCTCCAGGAAATTCAGGTCGAGTCTCTTGACCAATTCATTAAGACCGCAAATCCTTTCCCGAATGGCTAGCCATCTTAGAGACGCTGCAAAACGTCGTTTTACCCAAACTAAGCCCCTCCTTCTTCTAACTCCCTCTCTATCTGGCCTTCGTTCCACATCCCGACGTATCTCCAAATTTACTAAGGAGTAGGAGGAGCAGGGGGAAGAGAAAGATAACAGAGCGAAATCGCGTAGAAAATGGACCGCTCGCAGCTGATATATCCGCAAGAATAAGGAAGGGGAGAGGGAGAAGAAACGAGAGGGTTAGAAAAGGAGGGCCCGGGGCTTATACCGTGAAATCGAGGCGTGTTCCGGCCGCCGAGCGTCTGCTGCTTCCGTCATCGGCGCAAGATGTAGTCGTTCTCTCCTTAACTAAGAGAGGACGAATGGGAACGAGCTCGTGATTAAGCTTCCAGTAACGGCGATCCCGCGGGTCTCGAAGGAGTCTCACCTTCCCCTGGCCCCGCACACACCCAGCCCCTTGAGGAGGATAGCAGAGCCAACTAATTGGTTTAATGGGTTAATCCTCCGGGCGACAATTACGAATTCCAAATAACTCGGCCTTTTGAGCCAAAGCTGCTCTCCGGCCTGCTGCTACTGCTGGTGCGCTGAGATTAGGTCTCTGGGCTCTCTCCATCTCTCTCTGCCAGCTCGCCTCCTACACGTATGCTATTCGAAGAGCTGAGGGTTTACCTTATGCTGATGCGAGAATTTGCTTTCACGTAGTTATAGGTGGACCGAATTATTCTTAGTTTTGCGGCTTCCCCCCCCCCCTTACCCTTTTGTTTAGCGCTAAAGTTGGGCTCTGTCAACGTCTGAATTTTGACAAAGCTCTTTCGAACGAAATGGAAAAGCGATGTAGTTTAATTCGATTAGCATAGCATTGCTATAGCGATACGCACAGTCGTTATAAATTTCCACTCGGTCTAGCTGATAATCATTTCGAGTCTTAGCGCGTGTATTATATGAATATTCAAAAGCAAGGCTCCCGCGGCTCTCTCGCTCGCGCCGCAAAATCAATAGGGAAGTAACCGAAACTCTCTCTCTCTCTCTCTCTCTCTCTCTCTCTCTCTCTCTCTCTCTCTCTCTCTGCGCTACGAGAGCAGCCGCGACTCTCTTTCTCATCGTATATGCCAGAGACGAGGAAGTAACCCTTTTCGGGTAATGGGTTAGCAGGGCTCGTTGGGCATGACGAGGGAGACAACTTTTCTTTGTCGCCCTATTAATTTTCAAAAGCGAAATTTCTCGGGGGGAGAAACCCACGTCTTAGCGATACAAAATTCGAAAGAGAGACGCTTGTCAAGTTCGTCAACTGTGCAGTTGGCGCTATTGTAGCTGGGGACATGTTCGGCGACTATTGACATGCTTTGCATATAACCACCAAGCGTCATGAGATTCATCGTGAGACGCACATTGAAGCAGTCGCTGGTTCGTCGCACAATTTACGGGATATTTAATTACAGCGAGTTCGGAAGCATCGACACTCCCAGCTGTCACGAGTATAAGCGCATTCAAGAGAACGCGCGAACTCGCAAACTGACGGTTATTTACGAGCTCTCTCGTGAGTTTAGGCGTTGCTCGCCGAACAATCCACACTGCAAAGTCAACCGAGCCTCTCTCACTCCCGGTCCTCGGGGGAGAGAAACGAAATTCGAACGGTCCTTCGATTTGGCGAACGATATAGCATTCGAGCGAGGGGATTCGCGACACGTCGCCGCGTATATATATACCGCGCGCGGAAGAGGAGAAAAGAAGGAAGCGCGAGGGCCTCAATTAATCGCAAGACACACCGGCAATTAGAGACTACGCCGGCGGCGAGCCAACTGCACCGAGCGAGCGCCCCATCTCCACGCGCCTCGGCTGCAGAGAGGCACATCTTGGCACTGCGCCATGCGACAACTGCTCCGCCGCGATATTGCTCTCCACCTCCCCTGCCGCCCATCCCCCTTCGTCCGTGTGTCATTATCGCCCTGGCATTACACGGGACGAGAGAGCCTCCGAGGATCGTATGTGTGTCTGTATTCTTCTGTTCTTTTCCTGCTGCATCGGCGCTTCGTGTGGCTGAGAAAGAAACACCAGCGTGATTGCACACGTGTGCTGGCTTCTTCTTCGAGGCGCGCGCGCGTGATTGCTTTTTTTCCCTCTCTCGAGCAAATTGAGTGCTTTCAATATTTGAAGCGAATCGCTTGGCAAGTGTCAATTTAGCGGAGGGGAGGGGGACTTTGCTATTACTGCCCCCGGGGAATGGAGCGTTTATCGCAAGACAAATGACTTTATTGCGGTAACGAGCATACGTATATATATGCTCGCTTTTGATGAATTTTAAGTAGTACTTTAATCGATTTTCGGCTCGCTCGATTCATTTTTGATAGATTCAGCGCAAAACGGACCGATGCTGCTTAATCGATTAATAAATTCCTCGATTATAGGAATAAAACTCATTAGCGAGAGTTCGCGTGTATAGTATGCAAGCCCAAGGGCTTGAAATAATTTTTGAAAATCCAGCAGTTTCTCTTCAACGAGGAAACTCCTCCACGAGAGACATCTCTCTCGGAGAGACTCTGCTCCCGGACATTCACGATTAATTAAGACAATCCCGTTAAGTTTTCCGAGGCGTATAAAAAGCTCTCTCGCAATCTCCATCTTGTTTTTTCTCTCTACTTCACAGAGAAGATGGGTAAAGCACCAGAAAGAGAGAGAGAGAGAGAGAGAGAGAGAGAGAGAACAATTTCTGGAACCGCATATGTATATATATATACACCCGCTTAAAATTTAATTCCGTACGACGAGTGTACAGGGTTGTGGGGGGGAGGGGGAGAAAGGAGGAAGGAGAAGGAGGAGTTGCGGGTGGCACACTGGTATTCGCGCATTTCGTCGTAAAGCTTGCCTCGGCCGTGTGCAAGGAGGAGAGGCCGCCGATCGGTAGCGAATTCCCAACGTTCTTCCCGGCCCTCCGCTGGAATTTCTCAAATGAATCCAATTCCCTTCCACCCACCCGCCTGCCGCCCATCCATTGGTCGCCTTATTCCAGCCGCTACTCTCCCACCTCTCTCTCTCTTCTTCTCTCTAACTCTCTGGAGAATTCTCAAACGTACTCCTACGACGATCGGGAAAAGAGTGTGTCACGGACCAGATTGTTAGCTGCCACGAAAATGGAGCGCGAACAATGTTGAGCGATTTCGACGTGGAATAAATAATGGACAGAAAGGAGAAGAGACTCTAGTTTTGTTTTGTAACTGGCATAGCGGTCTGACTGGTGTGTCGTTGAGATTACATTTTTAATGCGGAACGGTGTCTTCTAATGACGAGTGGATACTCAAGACTTGTCAAATTTGCTTTTTGTTTAGACGATGGTCGAAACTTTTTACGAATGATAAACAATGCGTGGGCATATTTTTGCTCGCTTATGAAATATATTATTCCAATATTTTTGCTTAAAAGTGCTTCCAAGATGAAAATACAAAAAAATGTTTTTTAATCATCTTGAGAAAAAAGAATATTGTAAGAATTTTTTTTTCATTTTACAAGAAACACTAATTGTTGTACACGTTATTGCAAAATCGACTTTCTGCGCTGTGTAACGTTAATTAAAAAAATTTTGTTCTCTTTTTCACGATAAGGCGAAAGAAGCGGAAGAAAAAAAATGAAATTTATGCAACATGTGTTTTTTTTAAATCTCTCGTTAAAATTTCACAGCTTTTTAGATCATAATTCTGTGAAGGCTTTCCTTTCCACCGGTGCACGTACAGCGCGAAAATGAGTAAGGAAAAAAAAGCGAATATTACGAACGAAGAATGAAGATGTAAGGGAGAAACACCGAAAGAATTTTAATGCGCATTATTATAATTTAAACAATCTATATTAAAACTAGATTAAACATGCCCGCAGGTGAAAATATTTTAAATTCCATTCGACTTTATAGTTCGCCTCCATCTCGCTTTATCAATCCCAAAGCCTTTGCAAAGAAAACACTTTTTCGTCAACTCCCCCCTTCTAATCCAAAAATCCCCGATACAACAAAAATCGAAGGCAACAACAGGAGTGCGAAAAAGTCCCGGCCACTTTCCGTCCTTCGCATCAGAAAAATCGTCCCAGAGCCCCAATCCGATTCCCTTTCTCCTCCTCACATCGAGAGACTGTTCTACCATCCGAAGTCTCGCTTTTCCGAAATGCCCCATAAAGCCAGGGCCTTGTTCTCTCGTCTATCGCTATAGAAATTGTATCTTCCAACGTTGAAGAAAACGGGGGAGGTAGAGGTGGGTGTCGGAGCGTAGAGGATCGAGCTTTCTCGCTTTCGCGCTCGTAAGCTCGTCACGGCCGATTGGCTACTTCGCGCCCGGCTGAGTAAGCGTTTATTGGACATGTGCCTCTCTCCTTCCTCCACAACCCCCCTAGCCGCTTCGATCTTTTTTTTTTTATCCAAAGACGTTCTCTACGCTCTTGCTTAAGTCTATTATGTAGTTTAATGAGGCAAAATTAATTCAGGGCTCGGGTTACAACTGTTTCCGTAGGCTTCATTCGGTTTTAACGCCGAATATCTTCTTTATGCTGGCTCTAATTATGCAACGTAATTTATCCTGGAGAGAACGCGTAAGATCTATCGGAACTGCACACAATTATCCGTAGGCGATTAAAATGCATGAGGTTGAAATAAATCTGGGATCCGCGCCGAGCTAAAATAGCGCGGAGAAGTTCAGGGACTGAAGACAAGGCAACGTTCGACTATTCGATTTCCCCGGTGGTTACCAAGCGCGTTCCACATTTGGCTGCCGAATCGCGAATTGAATGAGCGTACGAACACGCGCGCGCGTGTGGCTGCACGAGCGTTTCGGATATTCAGGAATCGAAGACGCAGGTAGACGCGATACAATTGCAAACGCGGCTCCAAGGCTGCGAGCTAACTTTCGCGGTGATAGAGCCAGTCGAGATGCCCGAGAGAGAGAGAGAGAGAGAGGGAGGGATCGATATATCGACGCGCGGGGAGGCCGGACCCGCTGTATTATAAATAGAGGGGAGAGCAAGACGCTCAAGCGTCACGTGGCGCTTGGAGTAATCGTCGTTATTGCTGCTGCTCGTTTTTCTCTTTCTTTTTAGCCTTTTATTTCCATGCTGGGAGAGCAGCAGTGGCTCGGTCGAGCGAGATTGCGCGAATTCATTAATCGAAAATTGTCCGGCTCCCGGGCGTTCGGCAAAATCAGGTTTGTTTCGGCAGTGCACGCGCGCGCCAATTTTCGATGCTAGCCCCTCCCGCACTCCCCCTCCATTCTGCGTTGGAGGAAAATTAGGTCGCTCTCGGGCTGTGGATTTTTACAATTTTTTTTTTGAATTTTGAATATTTCACAATTCGATTTCCATACATTTCGCTCTTTAAAAACAGCCAGCGGCTCTCTCGGCTTGGTTATCTAATTTCGATTTTATTTCATTTTGCGTTATGCGTATCGCCTCTGTTTTTTTCTGCGGCTCTCTCTCTCTCCCTTTCTCTCTGCCCACGCAATTCACTTATCTTCGGTCCTGGTTAAATTTTCAATTTTTCTTTTATTTTTATAATTTTAACAATATTCTGCACGCTCTTCCGCCTTTGTGCCGATACGGTTTAATTTCAAAAAGGCACATAGGTGGACTAATAATGCAACAATGACAAACAATAAGATGAAGTGCGCTAAAGTATTAAAATTTCCATCCAATGAAAAAAGCGAGCAAACAATGTAGCCAAACGCCTTTTCTAAGAAAACTTTCATCCATAATAGAATAGCCGGCTACATCAGGAACAGCACTTACGGTAATTAGCTCGGAAATTAAAAAGCCAACGGCAAAGAGCAGTATGAACAGGCTTTGGAAAAAGCCGACAATGGCCCTTTTAGAGAGAGCGAGTCTTGGATAAACGTCGAATGCGCGGAGTAAAAGGCGAGTTGCGCGGTAAAAGGGTGGGGGGTAGGGGGGTAGGGAGGAGCCGAAGGTAAAGGGGCTTTCCAGCGGCGAATCTCTGGACGATGGGATTTCGGTATTATCGAGAGAAGATCCAGCCGGCAGCTAAGTCGGTCGAGTGGCGGCCGGATAAGCGCCAGCGGGGGCTCATCCCCGCGAAAACCCCCTGTCGCTGCTGCCCGCCTCTCCCGCTCGCGACTGTCCGAGTGCGCGCGGTCCGATATATTGAAATTGGCCGGCGTCGTTGGTTCAAAAGCTGGGGAAGGAGGGATAAGGCGACTTATACGGGTCGCTGTCGACGCCGAGTGAGCTGATAGCATCTTTGGCAAACTTTGCCGAAGCAACGCGAGAGTCGGCTCTCTCTCTCTCTCTCTCTCTCTCTCTCTCTCTCTCTCTCTCTCTCTCTCGTGGAAGGAGAGAGGAAAAAAAGGGAGTCATGGCTCTTTCTCGAGTGGACTTGCAATTTCGTTGGGATTTAACGTGCGAGGAGACGTCGTGCGAGTCGAGAGAGCGAATTTATTCGGGAACGAGCGAGCGGTTAATTTTTATCGAGGTCCTCTCGCGCGCGAAATATGACATATCAGTTTGTGTTTTTAGCTCTGATTCATGCGAAAGAGTTTTTTTTGTTTGAGATATTATTCTCTGCGATCGTGAATCGGCGTTATTTAGACAATAACGGCAGGGCTTTAACGTTGCAAAATTTAAAACGTATGAAAATAGTTAGGCGCGCGCACGTCCCTTGCCCTCCGTATATATTCACTTGTGTACATTATACGAGGGAGGCTCTGGTAAAAGTGTTCATTGATTAACTGAATTGAATAGCAACAAAGCATTGTACGAAAGTAGATATATATACCCTGCGTGGAAGGCGTATAGCGTGACGCATTGTTTTCCGTACGCGTTGCCGCCGTCGCCGCCGCGAGCGCGCCATATAATGTTTTCTTTTATTTTCCAGATGCCTATCCGAGAGAGAGAGGAAGCCCACCTACTGTTCTCCCCCTTCCTACACACATACACCATAACCTTTCTCGAACGCACAGAATTTTTTGCGAATACTAAAAATACACACACGCGCGCGCGCGCGCCTATAATCCCAAAGGCGATCGCAAAGTGCATACGCAAAGGCCTCTCTCTCTCGATATAGCTTAATCGTAACGCCAGCGTTTTCAGATAACTCGTATTACCTATACTCATCGTGTAGCAAGCGCGTAATAACAACATTCATTACCCAAGTGTATCATGTCCGTTTGATTAAGGTACTCTTCAATTTCCTTTTTTCGCACGCCACAGGCGGCGCTCCTATATATACCGCCGGCACACACCGAGTGCATTAACGCTTTTGCGCTCGGTCATTAAAATAAATAGCCAGGGACGAGTAGGCACGCAGGAGCAAAAGAGCGAGAGAAAGAGAGAGAGAGAGAGAGAAGTCAAGCTCGAATTTACGAACCAATTACTTCGACGCGGTTACGCAAAATTCCGATTCGCCGGGGCTGCTGCGCGAAGTATATTTATTCGATTAAATTACCTTATTTCAGAGAGGAACAAAACCCAGGATGCATCCAGCGGAAAGAGGATGGGGGGTGGTGGTAGTGGTGCCTCTCTCTCTCTCTCTCTCGGATATACCAACAGCCTCGTCATAAATATCTCGGCTCTCGCTGCAATTGATTGCGCGGCTGCACGTTCGCGCTGTAAATAATCGCAAGAGCGCGCCACCCCCTTCACCGTCTTCTCCTCTCACCTTCTCTCTTTATCTCATCGGCACGTGGCGCGTACACACCGCTGGGCATACACATCGGTCTTAGGGCAAAAAATAAAATCAAGTGCGAATCAAAATCTCTCGCGCGGATTTAATTGCCCGTATAAACGCTCTCTCGCGATGTCGAGGATTTACGGGATGGGGGAGTGGAAAGTCGTTGGCTGCACGTGCTCGCGCACTATTTTCCAGGGGAGAGCGAGTGTACGGGATCGAGACGACAACGCGTGTAACGGGTGCGGAGGGGGTTCTTTTCGCATTGGATAAACGGCTAGGCGTGGATAGCCTCGACGCTTTGGTTTGATTTAGGCCCGGAGGAGGCACACCTGTTCTTCCCCTGCACTTGCCACCGGCAAGTCGCGTAAACGTGTGTATTGTGTGCGTGTCTGTACTTTACGACATGGGCACGCGTTGCGCTATTGGTAAACGTCGATTTCGGCTCTTTCTCGTGGAGAAATCCGAGCCCATCGGTCGTAATCAATGTCGAATGCGACGCCGGCTGTTTACTTACGCGCCAACTTCCCTCGATCTACCGCGCGCCGTCTGTCTGCCAGAAGCGAAGTTAAACGCGGACAGAGGAAAAGTTTCGAGTTACCTTAGGGAGAATAGGAAAAGGTCGAAAGCAATTGGAATAATGCGATGCGGCTGGTGAATTTTTCAACTGCAAGTGCCTTTCAACGGATTTTTCATGGTGTACTCGATAGAGTAAAAGCCACTCGTCTGTACACGACTCAATTATAAAAAAAGGCCTTGCTATAAAAAAAAAATCTGTGAAAAGTGATCAAAACCAACGGACCGATTACCATACCGAGCTTACGCATCGGCAGAGTTTGCCACACACAGAGATTAGAGTGAGTTTGCTTTACCGATCATAGCGCGTACACAACTGGCGCGCTAAACACCTAATTGCATCCTCGGCTTATAGCCCTCACTCTCTCCCGAAAACCCAGGGTAACTGGCGAGATTGAAGCGGCTGCGCGGGTAGACAGAGAGAGCGCGCATAGGGGTCGGAATCGAATTCAAAAAGTAATAGAACGCGCACGTTCCGACGCCTCCTCCGTTCTACGCAGCGACGAAATGCAATTATTCGACGTTGGACGCGCGCGTCGCGTAGCTCCCTTCTTCCACATAGCGCTCTACACGCCTCGACGCATTGAGGGGCGTCCGGAAATAACGCGAGCGGCCATGTGCGGCGTTTACTTTTACGATCGACTGGCCCTGGGAAGTATTCGAATATGGCTTATTGCCGGTTGATGAAGGGACTGATTGCGTATACTGCGAATTGGCTTTCGCAGCTTGATGATGAAACAATTTTAATGCAGCGAGGTAAACGTGGCTGTTCTACTTTTATTTTTTTGAATTTATTTTCTAGTGTTCACGGATCGATGACAAAATTGAAGAACGTTTTATCGAATCAATCGGAGATCTAATCAATGGCTATTAAATAATCAAAAACTAGCGGTAACTGGTTGCTGTTATTAGGCGACTGTTAACGCGATAAAACTTGAATTAATTATCATTTGGAGAATTTCGATAATCGAGCGTAATATCGTAGAGGAACCGAACGACGGGAATGAAATGTCTCTATTAATATCGAAGTCGTAAAGCAAAGGTCACGAGCATTACAGCGGTAGGGAGTTTGAAAGAAAGAAAGAATTGTTCACACGCCCAATCTCGCTCGAATTAACACCGCTCAATTGAAGAAAAAGCCTAGTTAATCAACGCTGCTCGCGGAACTTTTCTTTTTTTTTTTATTTACCATCGATCGATATCTCGAGTGTTGCCGTGAAAAAAGCCGGTGTCTTAATTAATAATGAAACTCATTACTGCTCTTAAAGGGAAGGGAAAAGGAAAGAAGAGAGAAAGAGCGAGAGACGGACAGAACGTTTCCCGAGAGATAATCGTATTATAAATCATGTCGCAATAAATCTCGGAGTGAGAGAAAGAAAGAGGATTCCTGATGGCGATGGTGACGGTGGTGGAAGGAAAGAATTTTCGTGCTGCTGCATTATCGTGACAAACATCGTCGACTTATCTTATTATTCATTATCTCCATCCCAAAAGACATCCCGAGCTTTATTACCGCAAACAACGGACGACGTCGTCCCTTTCCTACCTGCGCGTGACACACTATACCCCCCTCCCAACATAACCTCCACACCATTCTCTCACTTCTCTCGCTCTTACCAAACTCTCAGTCCCTTCGTCTCTCGGTCCTCGTCGATGCCTCTTTCCGTATAAATACATCGCCTCGGGAATTTTTTACTCCCTGTATTCTTATCACTCGCCCCTCCCAGTCTCTGGTCTACTCGTCTGTGTATCCCGGCATACAAATATACACGGTTCGTTTGGTTACCCTCCTGTTTGCGTAAATAAACTTGCTGGAAGAACGTCTCTCTTTGCCGACGTTTCCACCAGAATTTATGCGAGAAAATTAACTCTGGAAAAAGGGATTAAGAGCTGCCAAGCACGCGTGCCGAGAGAGGGCTTTTTCTCGAATTTCATTACGACATTTGAACGATCGTCCCCGAACAGCTTGTGTTTAATACCGTGTCCCGGATTCTTAATTTACTTTCAATTGTGAACGAAAAGAGAGGAAAAAAACGTTGCCTCGTTCATTGATGAAAATAACCCGATTTCCCAATAATTTTTATCAGACAGTCTCGTCAAGTAATTGAATTTGTATTCGTTCTATTCATGATAATCAAAGCTCGATCCAATTTCACAATAAGAAGAAAGAAGACAAAAAAATAAAGAAGATAAAAGAAGAACGAATAGCCGTGATTGCGCTAGATAAAAATAACGATACCCATCACCCCCTCTCCATCGCTTTTCTTTCCATTGCCGCAGCAGCAGCAGTAGCGCACAAGTCTGACGGACGTTATCGCAGATTTCATCAATTTTCAGAGCATCGAGCATCCTCGGAGGGTCGAGGTCGAATATATCTGTTGGAAGCCTGCTGAAAATCGAAGCTGACGCTCGCATTTGAGGAAGCTGGGTCTCTCTCTATCTGTAAAGTGTGTGTGTGTGCTCTCGCGCAAGGAGAAATAGGCGAGGCGCGAATAAACAGACGGGCCGTTGAGGGAGAGACTCTCTCTCTCTGGGGGCCAGCGGAAGCCCTGCGACAGCTGGGCCGATGCGCCAGCGAGATTGTCGCGAATATATATATATATATGTATACGTATATATATCAGCGATCGCGATCTCCGATATCTGGGTGAGGGGGCTCGATGCCAAGCCTGTGGGTTTTATGCGACGACGCGGTGCACTCGTCTGTCGCCTCGAGACAGGCTCTCTCCTCGGGATAACTCTCTGGGCTATATGCTTTAGCAGGCGTTTTTCGTATCTTTCTTGGGTTTCAGCTGGAATTGATAAACGTGCTTGCCTCCTCGTCTGATCTCTCGGTTAATGTGAACTTTCAATGGCAACAGTTGCTTTTCTTTTTTATTTTGCTATGGTTGAATGTTGTTGTGACGTCTCGTTAAATTGAACGTGGATGCTAGTCTTTTATTTCGTTTATTTAGTAGGTAACGCGTTGCGGCACACCGCGCATGTCCTATCGTCCTTTTCCACAAAATGATCAATGTTTTAATTAAACTGCGTAGGTCGAGAGTCGCGTTTAATGTAATAACCGTGGCGAGTAATTGCATGTGCGCTCAATTACACGCTTACACCACATTTCTGAATTCGAGTTTTTTTTTTGTTCTATAATGAAATGATAAAATGAGTAAAATTGAATTAAAACTTAATGGTTTTTCACGGAGCAGGTTTAGTTCGCAAAGCAAACGACGTGTAAATAGCCGCTTTCTTTCTTCGCTCATAATCCTCATCCTTTTCGTTTTCGAAGTAGATCAACATCTTGCGCAGTTTTTCGGCCTTTAAAGGATTAGAACAGGAGGTACAAGAATGCGAGATTGGAACCTTGTTTAATACTCGTCGCTCGGGCAATCGGATACGATCGGGCCGGACGAGTTCGGAAATCCATAGCAATGCTGGCCCCGAAACGCTGCCGGTAAGCGGTGTAACGCGATATCGCGCAGGCGCGCGCGCGCGTCTCTTTGGCTCCATGTGCGACTTTTATGTGTCGCTCGGCGGATTAATAGGACCTCGGAGCGTCGGCACGGCGCCTTAACCAGTCCCGCTGATTCATCGGCTAGAAAGATCGAGCTCGATGTTTATGGGGACTCGAGAGCGATTACCGAGAATCCCACGAGTGATTTCAGACACACTTGGTCCGATCGGGTTACTTCTCTTTCTCGAGAGAGTGAGAAAGAGAAGCAAAAAGCTTGCCTGTCGTTTTGCATCGATTATTATAAGTCTTTGGTAATTTATGCGCGAGATCCTTTTTTTTCTCTTTCTTGACCGAGCCAAAGGAGACTTTTACATTTATGGATGTATGCGACGGCTGATGCGTTTATTCGACTTTATAGCGCGATGTAAGGTTTTTTTTTAATGATTTTCGAGAAATAACGACGTGATTTTTACGACGCGTTATATTATTTACGATGTTTTAATCTACGTTTATGTCGCGCGTTTAACAGAAATTAAATACGCGACGTTTAATTCGGAACGAGACTTTTTTTATCGACTCTTCCCTATGTGAGTAACCTTTGGAGCCGAGTAAAAATGTAAGGGAAAATAAATGCGATTGTAGTCCGGAAATCGTATTCGGTTCATTTTACTCTTGAATGCCTGAGCAGGGTCACTCGAAAATAACGATGAATATGTACCGGTAAGCGTTGAGGGCCGATCGATCACACAAAGGAAACCCCTAAATTCGCCTTCACAGACGGAGAAACACGGGAATTTCTCTCGTCTCTATCTGGCTGTCTTTCAGCAAGCGGTGAGAAAGAGCCTGCATGTGCGTATACCTTCGCCGGAGATTTTAAACCTGAGCGATCAATCGAGAGCCACGAAAGAAACGTGCTCCGGGGCCTGGACGAAATTAAACTCGGAAAAAGGTGTGTGTGCTTTTCCGCAAACGTTTCGAGGATCCCACGCGCGCCAAGTGTCACGTTGGCGCGGCACGCTCGAAAAGCTACGAGGCCGCATAAGCGCGGGAAAGGAGTCTGACACTAACCCACACGGGGGGGACTGGTTTGCGGTCGAAGCTATGGAGCTAGACAAAAAAAGAGAGAGAGAGGGAGGCGCCTTCCCTGTGTAGGGACGAGGGCGCAGGTATATAGGCCCGAAACCCGAGAGGAGCCGCAGGCGCTTTTCGGAGCAGCCCTGCCCTGTTTTGCGGAAAACCCAGGAGGGGTGTCGAGGTGTATTGGGCAAACAAACGGACGCCCGTGAAATTTATGAAGTGGGACTCGGCCGCGCCCATACCCCCTCGCTTCCTCGGACTCGCTCCTGCGTGGGGTCGTTCGATTTGAATTTTTAGCTCGCCGAGCTGTGCCCGATGAAGTTGTAATCAAGGCAGAGGCCGGTAATTGAGTTTGTTACGGAAATGGAAAAAGGAAAAAAAACGTATTGGTAATTAAGAAGTTCGTTTTTTTTTTTACTTTTTTTGCTTTTAAATGATGTAAATTATGTTTGTTACGAGAAACAAATACTGAAAAGTCGTGCGCATGCAGAAAGCGGGTCAGCTTTAACAAAAAAGACCGTTAAAAAATATCTATCAAATTCGCAATGGAATAGAAAACGAGAGCGGGGAAAAATTCATTTCTGCGCGCACCCTCGAAAAACAATATACGTTTTTATAAAAATTCAATCGATGCTCCGACCGATTGTTTTTCTTTATTTCAGCTTTTTTTTCCTACTATGCACAAAGTCGCGGTGGAGCTCGACTATATTGTAATTCGCTAAATTTCAACGGCGACTTTCAACCGACTGACCCAAATACTCAGCGAATCAGAACTCATCCATCCATCCAAGGCTGCAATTTGCATGGTATCCCCCCGCGGAACCTTTCAAAAATCTATTAAAATTCAATCAATCTCTCCGCTGCACGCTACTATATACACAAAAAGACTCGCGAGTCCCGTCTACCATCATCACACGTGTATCATATATATCTATGTATACACACGTGTGTTCATAAAACAAGAAGAGATTGGACGCTTAAAAACTTAATTGAGAGTCCCGCAGAGAGGAGATTCCCTCTTTCTCTCTTTCCAGGCTATTCGCCACAGGTCGTCGAAGGTAAGAGGAGCGGGGGGGGGGGTAGACGGAGCCTCCCCAGGGAAATTGACCACCCAGAGAGTCCGCTTCCTCGGGACACGCCGGCCGTGCTGAAATTCGGAACAACTTTGTGGCGTGTTGCAGTTGTTGTCAGTCTCCACCTCGACGTCGTCAGTCTCGTCATTTTACGCCCGCAGATTCTTCGAGAGAGTCAGAGAGTCACGCCCATCCCCCCTCGAGCTGGATTATTATACGCGCGTGGGCTCGCTAATGATTTTACGCGTGTATAAACTTGGCTTCGCTAACGGAAGTGAGATTTGTTTTACGTTTGATTATTCAATCCCGGAGGATTTTTATGCGAGCAACTTTTATAATTGCCTACTGTTTGTTTCTCTGTACACTCACGTAAGGTAATTTGCATTTTCATTTATAATACTCCGTAGAAGAAACCTTCCACCCACGTGGCTGCAGTACATCTTTTCTAAAAACTCATCCGACTTATCCCCTCGTCTATTCCTCTCGATCGTTAACCACAACTGGAGGGGAGAGACTCCGTTCGATTTGCGGTTTCCCAAGTGCGCCCAAGGTAGCTTAGCTTGGCAAAGAAGCGCCGGTCATTTAGCGAAAAATAAAAGGGAAACAAAATTCGACGAAGCAAACAGATTGAAAGGCGGCGAAGGCGCGCGCGCAAAGCAGATCAAGCGCCACTAAAGGAACTCGGCGAAGGGAGAAAAGGGGAGGAGTGGCGGGCTAAGGGGAGGCTGAGCGAGTTTGGAGGTCCCGGCTAATTACACGAAATCCATTGGCTTTTCGGCTAATCTATGCCCGAATGATGTTCTCTCTCTTTCTCTCTCTCTTCACCCGTCATTCGCATTCGGCGCCGATCCTTTCAAAATGTTTGCTTGTTTGTTTGTTTTTCTGCCTGGCTTTCGTTAGCCAAATAGACGTGATATTTATATTTTGTTGATGTATCAATGCTACGAGTCTGACGCTGGAATTTTGGTAGGTATTTTTTTAATTAATAAAAGTCGGAAATTAAGATATGCACGCATATTTCGTAAACAGTACAGCGAATGTTGCAGTAGGTGTGCGGAAAATTCTTTTCGAAAATATATTTCTCGTTTACGGAGCGGATGTGTTCATGAAAAATGTACGGATGAATTAACAAACGTGCTCGAACGTGTGTTTCTCGCTCGACAGGCACACTTGACATTTCAATTTCAATTACGCGAATATATATAGAAATATAACGAAATGTTTTATTATCATCATAATCAATTATCATTTCAATTTTTCAGTTAGGATGCTAAATTAAGTTTACTTGCATTTGCCAAGCTCGAAGCCAGAGCGGCCATTTTTACCTGTATTCCAAGCTGAAATTTCAAGACCCCTCCCTGGAGATATCTGGTCGTATTAACACAATCCAGTTTAAATCCTAGAGAGAAGTGGCCAGGCCCTCCTACGGAATTAGCCGCTTGTGTCTCTGTCGCTGCTGTTCAATGATATTGGCCCGACGGTGGCTCCGGCCACCGAAATCAGATTGAGCCGGTCAAAAGGCGCGGCAATAATTCCACTCACCTTCCCCCCACCCCCGTTCCAACCTCCCATCATAATAACCTGCTATTACGAAGCTGAGAGAGCGGGTTGGCGTGTAACGTGTAATTTCGTCGCGCGAGGCTGCGCACGTTCGGACACCAAAGGATTATAGAAGCGAGCGCCAAGGCCGGGAAACCCGATACAAGCCACCTACCGCTACCAAAGGTCTGACGGAGAAGCGCGAACGATAAGATAAACTTCCGTAACGCGGGAAAAGTGCAAAAATGGGGAGGACCGTTTCTCACCCCCTCTACCGTCCTGGGAGGTCTAGAGTAGCTGGAGGGCATTCTTGTGTTTGTCTGGCTAAAGTTCACTGCTGTACGCGGACTTTTATTCGGGGAGAAGCAAGCAGTTAAGTTGACTGAATGTCGTAAGTTTTTAAGGATCTGCGTGTCGGTTTTAAATCGAAACTGTAATTGTTGGAATTTTTCATGTTGTGCTTCGGTTGAAAATCGTAACTCACCCCGGTACGACTATGGTGTAATGCTAATGAAAAGTTGACGAACAGACATACCTGAAACAAAAAAAAGAAGGCATTTAAAAATAAGGGCAAATAAAGTATGATATTACATTGAGAGTTGTTATAAAAATACCGCCTTAAGCAATGTTTGAGTATCGCGTATCGCATACATAGAAATTCTTAATGATAGACTGGCTAATATTACATGCTATATAGACGTATATAGGTACATATTGATTTTTGGCATACAGACTGGCTATATGGGAGTAGGTGCGCGTCTGTGTGGGCTCGCGTCGGTGAGAGGAAAATTTTATACCTGGATAAAAGGTATGAGAAAAAAAAGAGATTCCCTCGGCATCGGCGGGAGAGAGATAGAGAAAGAAAGAGAGAGATGCTTTCGGATGCTGGCGCTGCGTGTACCGTAATGGTAGAAACGTGATATTCATCTCTGGCGCCCGAGACTCGTCTGACGAAACCTGAGAAACTAAAATTTCGTTCGACACGAGTGTCACGAGCTTGACCTCCAACACCGCTGTACGTTCGTTGGAGTGGAATTTCTGGGATTTCACGATTTCGTTTCAAGTACGCGCGCTGCTCTCTCAAGCTCCTTCGTATAGGATAACTTCTCCTATCCGACCTTTTCATACCTCCGCGAGACTCTCTTTTACCGCTATTACAATATTTGATTCGTTCGCGCTTGTTTTTCTCGAAGAAAGCTCGTCAAATATTATCGTCGTAAAAAACCAAAACTAACGACTTTTCTCTTTATGGCTTACTAATCCAATAACCGATTAGAACAGTCCCTTCGTTCTTTCGACGCTTTAATAGCTTGAGCCATAAAAAAGTCCCTCTCGTTCCTTCGCCATATGTTAGTTAAAACAATCTCCTTCTTTACCCTCCTGCTTCCGAAAAGAAAAGCCTTGGCACTGTTCTAATCACGCGCAATCTCTATAACCCCGTCCCCTTCCAGTAGTCCATATTCCAAGAATCGGCCCTAAACGCGCATGAATTCACACTTGACGTCATCATATGCTCGAGTGTCCTTAGAGCTACAGCGAAGGGGGAATTTTTCCGCTCTCCCCCAATACCCGGGAGGCCTCGAAGCGCGCGCGCGCGAAATTGCATGAAAGAAGGTCTTTATCGGGCTTGGATGAAATAAAGCTGGAGGCGGGCACCCATTCATTCATTCGAGAAAGAAAGAGAGAGAGATGGCGTAGGGAGGGGGATGGGGCTCGAGGTTGGCGCGGCTCTTTTGCGCCGGTTAAGTGCGCGCAAAACAGGCGCGTATACCCCAGGCCCCGCGAGGACCAGCCACGTCATAAGAAGCTCAGCAAAGCGCCGCTTCCGCTTTCACTCGACTCCCTCGTCAAAGGGCTAATTGCCCTTGCCCCCCTTCTTCTCCTCCTCCTGTTGCCCTTCTCTCCTCCCCTGCCGTACTCCCGCGTGTACCCGACGCTCTCGAGATTTACTTAGGCAGGAAAGTATTGTATGTGTATGTGTGTGTGTGCGCGCCTCCCACCTCCATATCCCAATGGCTCTGTCGCACAGATCTCGTTTTTTCCAATTGAGCTTTTTATATTCACAGGCAGGGCGTGAGAAGGGTGAGAGATCGTCGGCTCTTTATTTGGTGAATATTTTTTCGTTCGTTTTTTTTCCATTTTGCTATATAGGGGATGGAAGAGAGAAGGAGAGAGAGAGAGAGAGAGAGAGAGAGAGAGAGAGTGCGTTTTCATTTGCAGTACAAGAAAGATGGGACGTGAGGAAGTAGCATTTTTCTGCCTGACTACGGCTGAGATGTATGCTTGTAGTCAGGATAAAAGCTTTTGGGTGTCACTAAATTAACATACATTTCATTTCAGTTTATAGCTCGTCGTTTTCCTTTGTTTGCTAATTCAAATAGTTATTTAAGTAACAATACTTTTTTCAACCAGAAATGCTATGATACGAAATATATTGTTAATATAATTTTTTTTCAATTCAATTTTATAACTAATTTCATGGTTCACAAGAAACACAGTAGAATTGTACCAATAAGCAGTAAGCAAAATACGTCACGAGAGAGACAGAGGGGGGATAGGCCGCACAAAGCGATAAAGCGCAATTTCAAGCAAACATTACAGAGACGAACGATAATCCGGCGAGGCTAGCGAGAGCACGGCAATTACAACTACGTTCTCTCGCAGGAGTGTCGTCGTCTGGATATTGCACTTAGGCCAAATTGAAGTTCAATTGGACATTGACCATCCGAGCGCTCGGGGCTTCTAATTGCGCTTTGCATTTCCAGACGCCACAATCATTACGGTGCCAGATGCGCCGTGCTGGAATATAAGAACCGGCCGAATAAAAAAAAGCACACGGGGTGCGGCGGTCGGCTTACTTGATTAGCGCTCACTGCTAATTTGATTGAATTACTTATTGCTCGATGTTGTTTTTATTTGTTTTTTTGTTTTTCAAGCTGAGAAACTCGATCGCTTCGTTGGTTATTGTAAATTGAAGCACGTCTGGCTTGGATGGTCGAGGGTACCGTGTATTAATCGATTTGTAACCAGTGTTGTCTTTTTATTTTTATTACTGGAATAATTTTATTGTTTATTAACGTTAAGATTTCGAGAATCTTTTTGTGGGTGTATTGAAATTCAAGAAATTGAAAACATAAATTATTAGAAACTAAAGTGTTTTGTCTGAACAAGTAGGGAAACAACAATGCAGCAAATCTGACTTGAATGTCAATTCAATTTTCATCAATCATTTATCATTGGAAGATTTGAATGCACAATCGTTTTGCCCGATTCTTTTTCGTTAAACTTTTAGCACAAATCTTTTGAGCGGCATTGTACAAGGTAAAGTTTTGAGATTGAAAATACGATTTATCGGATTGAATGCAGGTGTAGAAATTGAAAAGCGTAACTGAATTGTTCCCAATTGAATCACCAGCAGAATAATACTAGCGAAGTTCGAAAACGTGAAACAATTTTAAAAAGGAAACTGCACAATACTAGTACCAAATTCGAAAAAAAATCCTTCCTTTTAACTTTCCTCATTTACGCACATTATTAACCTCCGTCAATCAGGCCATTAAAACATTGTCAAATGAACATACACTTACACAGTCTAAAATCTCCAAGGCAATCTGCGTCTCATTTTGAAATTTTCAACGAATGAATTTGCGAGTCCATCTAAAGAACACGCGAGAGTCGTTCCAACAAAGTAAATACGTCGCACTGAGAAGGAGTGAACTTCCTCGCGCAAACGGAAGTCTCGTCTTCTCCTCCAAACTTCTGAGTCGTCATTGCATCTCTACGATCGCCAAAAGACAAACCTCCCCTTTACGCGCGCCCCATTAAAACCACTCGTGCTATATACTCTCCACTCTGCCGCTAATCCGCTTGAATAACGCGTTTAATGCGAAGCCAACTGCCGCTTTTATAAGGGGCGCACACACGCGAGGACCGCGCCTACGAAGTCAGAGGCCGCCTGCGCAAAAATCCCCCAACGGACATCCGCAAGCTTTCGGCTAATCGGGTAAGTGCGCCTAGAGCTACAATTTGCTACTTCTCCGGGAATTCGCAGTAGGAGATTTCTTTGCTAGGCGGCGAGATGAGGCTCGTTGCCGCGAGTCTTGGACGATTTAGTTGTCAAGTGGCTTGGAATTCTATGGAAATGGCTCGAGATTGGCCGGCACATATATAGAGCATGGGACATCTGGTGAAATACGAACTTGTACGGGTGTCAGTTTACAGAGGATGATGGTAGGATTATGATTCGGATCAAATTTAATTGATGCAGGGAACGAGTCTGTTTGCTAGATATAATGTTCTAAAAAGCAATTAAAAAACGTCGTGTTGCAGAATGAGCGGTGAAGAGAGGGTTAGAATTGTGAAAACGAAGGAGAGATGATGTAGAATGAGAATGGCTCCCCAGATATGACGCGTCTCTCTCTCTGGTAAACTTGACTTTGCTTATGAGATTATGCGAGGCAGTAAGTACACTTGGCAAAGTTACTTTCACTGTGTGTACTAGCAACTGTCGTCGCATACTGTCGCTTTACCATTTTAACATTACCAGGCTTCTCTCTCTCTCTCTCACCCTCTTAGTTTAGTCTCTTTCTCCCTTTCACTATTTCTCCTCCGACGATGGTATCTTCGTCTGAGGGATTTTCCTTTCTGCATCGTGAATATTAGCCGGCGAATTGAGTTTGGGGAATCATGGAAAGTTTAAGCGTCTGCAGATTGAGCCTGGTGACATCTAAGAATACTTCGCTGAGCAGCTATTTGCAAGTCATGGCAAAGCCTATCTGTCATGGGATTTGAGGAAAGTGAATAGTTGGTCTTGAATTACTAATGTTTCTCCTCTTTTCACAGAAGATTTTACTCTATTTACGGGATTACATTTTAAACAATAAAAACAGCCATTCAGCTGATACTTTAGAAAAGACGTATTGAATTTGACAAAAATCCGACAAATTAATATAACGAAGTACTATTTCCGTAATAGGCGTAATTAATGAAGTAATTAAAACTACGACATTTTTTCCCCAAACGTAATCTCCTCTTGAACTTTTCAGAAAAAATTTCGGTGCTTTTCCAGGAGAGATAGAGAGAGAGACAATGTTCGAGTCACTTCTTTGTCTTTTTTTTTTATCGCTTTAACAATAAGTTGAAACACGAAAGTTTTAGCATAAAAACCCACTAACCAAGGCTCTAAAAAAGAAAGTTGCTTGAAGTATCTGGAGCGCCAACTTGCGACTGCCACGAACCGTAGAATTCCCGGGCATTATTAAAGCAAAAATATATTCGCGTTGGCGAAAAAAAAAGATAAAGGAAAAGAAGCAGCGGCCAGTGTAAGCCAGTTGCGTTTCATTACGTAACGACTTTTCGCGTACGCGCAACGGCTGGGGCAAGAGATGCAGGGACATTCGCGGCTCGCTCCTTTTGTTCTGCGGCCCAAGAAAAGTTCATTAAAACCAACCCAGTTTCGGAGAGTCTCATGCATACCGGAAGCAAATGAAAAACCGCCAAACCGACCCCTGGCCTTCTTCTTTGCAAACCACAAGCGGCCGACTGAAAATGAGAGAGAGATGGAGAAACAAGCGAGAAATACAAATAAAGCGCGAGACCATTCGCCGAGTGCAACGCAGAATTTCATTATATTCGTTTATCCGAAAATAAAAAGACGAGTCGAGAGTAAGAGAGAAAGAGAGTGATGATGGGAGAGGAGGTAGGGGGTACGAGAGAAGTAGCGAGTTATCGCGGTTACGCCCTTGGCCGTACGGAGGCCCCGGGGGTGCGCAGCCGGTCGAGGTAAGGGGGAGATGCGAAACAAACGCCAAACGAGCGCGTTTCGCGCTGTAATTAAAGTAGACGAGCGAAACGGTCGGCGGCGATGCGGCGGTGGTGGCCGGGGTGGTCTACTGGGGTGGAGGAAGGGACAGGTGGCTCACCCCGCCGCGCGCGGACTAGCCATGCGGCAGGGGAGACAGAGAGATGAAAACGGACCGGAGAAAGAGAGAGACACGGAGAGGATGCAGAACTTGACCAGGTGCGGCTCCTCGGCTATACTACCGCACCCCTAGACCGGTTTTTTCTTTCTCCCTCTCTCTCTCTCTCTCTTTTTCTCTTTCTCTTTTTTATTATCCGCCGACCAAACTCGCCCTCTCGCTTTGTTGTGCGTCGAGTTTCATTTCAGCCGGTCTCTACTTAACTAGCCTGTTTTGGCGGTTTCCACGAGGAGCGAGCTTCAACTTGAAACGACTAGCGATGGGACGAGCTCGAGGACATCGAAATGAAAAAAAGAGGGGGGTAAGCGAAGGCTGCATCACTGGGAAAAAGAAGTGGATGCGTCGGGATATTTATTTTGAAAAAAAGGTTTCGTGATAACGGGAGATTATTGAAATAATGCAGCTGGGTAATGCAGAATTTCTGAGAAGAATGACAATCGATTTGTTTTCAAGATTATGAAAAAAATGATATAAATTAAATTGAAGCAGGGAGGTTCGGATGACTTGCATTGAACCGCATTTAATTAAAAAAAAAAAACAAAAAACAGGAAGAATTTAATTATCTGTCTTTTGACGATATTATTAAAATATTGCAATTTCAAATTTTTTTATTGGAACGAGAAAGACCCTATAACGTAGTAGTCTTATAAGGATCGCTTTAATTTAGAGATTCAAAGTCCGTCTTATGTATACAGAAGGAAGCTAGCGGTGCCTTCTAATGATACACGATCTTATGTGTCCTTAACATACCCAACATCCCTAAACAAACTTAATTGCTTGAGGGATCGTCTGGTACCTCGTTAATTTGATTTACGCTTCGGGCAAAAGTTATTTGTTGCTCGAGGGCAGCCTGAGCCGCGCTGAATAAGTAATTCTGCATTGTAACATTATCAAGCGTTAACATTTTTGTAATTGTTAAAATTTCATCTAATTTGTTACAATATTATTATTCATAAATTATTACAATTATTTATCGCTTTATTTTTTATATAACTTTGTTAAAAAGTTTGTTTAAAAAAAAAATCATTTTATTCAAATTTGTTTTCCACCACGAACATTACAGCAGACGACAGTCTAATGTAATTCGTTGGGCAACTTCCGCTCGATCATGGTCTACGCGCGGTGGTCTGGCAAGCGAAATGAATCTCGCAACGTCAGCATTCTGCAACTTCGATGAACCATGGTAAATTTTTGCTTTCCTCCCGACCGCCCGAAGATAAAGGTAAGTAAAAAACGCCCACAGTTACAATCCATTTGAGTAAGGAGATCAATATGAAAATACGACGGGGATGGGACACGCGGAATGCTTGCGAGTCCCGATTCTCTCTTTGCCTTGTTTTACCAAATCTCGTAATTTTTTTACGCGCCCGCGCCTGCCTATCTTATCTGCATTTTTTTAAAGCTGAATTTGGCATTTATAACCCCCCCCCGGGACCTTGAAAATTTTACGATTCCGACGAGGGACGTTAATATTTTCAGCGATAAAATTATTATTGAATTTTCTTGTATAAAAGCACAATCTAATCATAAATTCAACATTCATTTGCAATCAAACGCTCGGAAACACTTTTGTTTGTTTGTTTCCTTCGCAATATAATTTTATTCGCACTGATAATATTTTCGTGCCAGCGTAATCGACCACATAAACCAACGTCCGAAAATGATTACCTTAATTTACCGTCCACTTTGTGAATTTTTTTGGACTCGGTATAGACTTATTAATATCAGCCTGGCCACACATGCGCCAATCCCAAAATTCCACGTATCATTTTAATTCTTTCGAAGCTTTCACTTTATCTTTGCCTCTTGCCCCTTTTTCTCCCTTGCGCTCCTATGTCTTCCGAAAAAATTGGCAAGAGACTCGCGGGGACGTTGCCCGCGTCTTGCCAAAGCCGCAGGAAGGGAAAAGCTGTGTCTCTTTTCTGACGGCTATAAAGAAAGGAAGGGGCCACGATAAAGATTAAATTTTATCTGTCGGCTTAATGCATGCGTGATTTAGAGGTGAGTCCGTGGGCTCAGGCTTGCATTCTTGGTCAAGAAGGGCAGGGATCAACGGCGTTTTATAATCATCGTAGAGATTTTCAGAGAGCAAGTTGAAAATTTTCATTTAACCCGGGAAAGCTGCTACCTCGTTATAGCGCAAAAATAAATTATTAGAAAATTTAATTAATATCGTATAGGAGCAACTATTAAATTGCATATTTTACAGTTTATTACAAGTTTTTATGCAATAAATTTTGTGCAATAAAAGGATACTACAACTATATACGTGTTTTTCCCCAAGCTACTTTCACTACATGTAAAAGATTGCTTTGAAAAAAATCCAATTAAAAGAGAACAAAGCGTTACAACGGCGAACTCAAAATTTCAGCCGTACAAAAGCTAAAATCGTGTCTTTCAGCGTCATATCCTCAGTCTGTTCGTCTCTTTTATTTTTCACTTGTTCCACCGCGAAACTAAGCTCTTGTCGAGCTTGTAACGCAGCCAACGGAGCCTGTTTTAGCCAGTACAATTCATGATTCAATCCTCGATGCTACCCTTTTCTCTCAAACGTTTTCCCGCTATTCGCGTATCCCCGAGTTTTCGCGGTAGACCGCTTGTTTACTCCAAAATTAGCCACAGCTCGGCTACGTATATATTTTGCAAATTCGGTTATTTATGTTACAAGATACTATTAATAGGAGTTCAGCTAGTGTAGGTAAAATGGAATATTCTTTTGAAGCCGTGCTAGACGGAATGAGCAAATTAACAATACGTTGCTTGCATTTATAAAGTTATTTCAAGTTACGTTCGTGGATGTAACACTGGTAATTTTTAAGTTCACTTGACTGAATGGGCCGTAATTAAATTTCGCTTGCATAAATTAATTTGGATGACGTTAATTATGTAGTTATTTTAATTAATCGTCCTGGGCATGAGTTTTAAGCGGTTGAAATATTAACATCTAATTATAAACGTTTCACATTAATATCAAAACTTATTAAATATGTGTAACGTTCAATCTAAAGTTCGAATTTCCGACCTGTTTTTACTCATTACAATTATTACAAAATGCGTCAAAGGTTGAATATAAAAACTTGTCCACACTACACGTTAACAGTAGCAGCAGTCCCTCCTAATTTAAAAACGTTCTCAACGCACCAAAGCCAAAAGTAGTGTGAGGACGTAAGAAGCTGGAAAAGAATTTAAGAACTATCCGTTAAGAACTCTATTAGGTATAATCCCGGATAAAAGCTCAGTCTCCGAGTAATACGGCCATTTAGACAAAATATGAACCCGCGTTGGCTTCATTTCCACCTCCTCCTTCTCCTTCTTCCACGAATTTTTTTCTTGTCCCCCTCTTCCAACATTCGAGCAGATAATAATTTTCAAAAACGTTCCTCTCCCAACTTCTCACCCTACCAGCATCTCAGTTCTTATTAGCTCCGGATGACGGATGCTTTCCTTCTCGGCGGTCTCGTCTTATGCGCGCCCCGAAAGTAACGGACCCGACGATTCGCCGCGTGACTTTTTCACGGCCAATTTAGCTTAATCTCTCGCGGTCACGCGATTCTGTCGCGGCGCACGTGTGCATTATACGCTTTCGATCGTAGTACAGGAATTACCGGTAATTGACGTCGAGGGCTAGCGAAAAGTATTAAAAGTCCGCAACAAATTACCCTTCGCTTCGAAAAGTGTCAGATGCTTATTACCTTCGGGATTCTTTTTTCTCTTCATAGCCATATCCAACTTGTACTTGTCCAAATCGGGCAATTATGAGTAATAAATAATTTTCTATTAATTATACGAAAGATTAAGCGAGTCGAAAACAAAACCTGATGTTCATGCAACGTCCACGTCACGCGATTCTCCACGAACAAACTTCCAGCCGAACTTTATGTTTTCAAATCGCTCGACGTTTTATCCTCCATCCTCGTGGATCGACTTGGAAAACAAACAGACTATAACCACAGGCGATATTCAAAACGAAAACAGCCCACTTTCGGACAGTTTTCAAAAATTGGAAAAAGTCAGCAACGTTGCCGCCCGGCATCTTGCGCCTATGGCAAGACTACTGGAGAGGCAGGATGACGCGTTTTTCGGCTTTTTCGCACGGGCGCTCGTGTCAGCCGGCAGGCAAAAAGCCGTCGGCTCGTTAAGCTAGTCTGACAGGGCGTACTCGGTGCCGCGGGGGGCCAGATCGACTGCCTCGGGAAATGAAGCCTGACTCTGCAGCATCAGCTCGATGTTCTCCACTTTTTCAGTTCTTTTCGTATTTTCCGAATATCGCGCCTCTATTCTGACGCTGAAAGTATGAAAGATTCTTCTCCTCTTTGTGTTTGCTGGTGACTTCCTTTACGCGCGATTTTCGTGTCGAAAACAAAAAATTATTCACGTCATCGATTTATGTATCATTGGCCAATTGTAAAGGAACGAGGCAAATTGTTTTCAATGGAGACAAGCATGTAATGTTTGTTTCAATCAAAAGCTTTAATTTATGCTTTGATTGAAAATTCAATATTTTATTAATGAGAATTAATATTAAAACTATTTTAACCAACGAAACGTAGGCTGTTGTAAAATAATATTTGTTTTTTTTTTGTTTCAAAAGCTTGCAATAATAATTATTTACGGTTCAATATTTCAAGCTTAAAATAAAAGAAAAACCCACTTGAATATTAAAATGTCAAAAGTATATGAATCGAAAATACAAAAAATGTCGAAAAGCACACGAAAATTAATGGTAGTCCTGTGAACCCACGTAATGGTTTTTCACAGACGAATGTTAATATCTGACCGATGTTTCCTGCTCCTTAATATATCAATTTCATTTCATTGAGAAATAAAAAATTAACCTTAACGATTACCTCTCGAGTTTGAGGAACGTAAGGAATGAGTTGGAATCGGAGCTCCCACGTCAATTAAATAACGATTTTTCCAAATATAGTAGCAACGGCTTTTTCTTTAGACTACTACAACTCTTGCACCCGGTACGACTGCTACTCTCATAGAAAGAGAAAGAGAGAGAGAGAGAGAGAGAGAGAGAAAGAGCAGCGATACGATTGAAAGAACAAAAAAAAGGTAAGAGAGAAAGAGGACGAGTATACGGGAGAAGAGGGGCGCGCGGGGAGGGTAAGGCTGGTATCAATGAAATAGACAGTGGCGATTCATTATTCATTCAATACAATAGACATACATCATTCTCACGGAAATGTACAGTTGCATGCACGACGGTGGTGCGACATTGGAGAGGCACGCGCGCACATATGCTACACACTAGCGCGTACGCCGCGTCGACGTGTACTTGGACACGCGTGTACACACACACGCGCGCGCACGCACCATCCCAGTGCTTTTGTAGTAGGGACTGAGAGCGAGGTGATAGGGCACGATGAGGAAGAGAGACAGAAAGATGTTGAAACAAAGTAGCGTGTGAAGAGGAAGCGCGAGTGCTTTGGACGGTATTATAAATAGAAAAATAGTTGAGATCACTTGCGCCACTCGAACGCACGAGACGAACCAATTGGGGAGGAAAAGTGTAATTATGATGCATGAAAGTGGGAGTCACGGATGTGTGCAATGAGGGGATAGAAAGAGAGAAATGTAGAATATGAATAATGGACGGTAGGACGAAGGAAAAAAATGGACGCGACAAACGTATATATACCGTGTGTGCTCTCGTGCCCGAGAGCTCTCTCTCTCTCTCTCTCTCTCTCTCTCTCTCTCTCTTTCGCGATGTGGAGAAAGAAAAAAGATAAATAAAACAAGATAAATATGCTACCGTTGGGTGGAGAATAGCGCGAGGGCATAATGTAAAAGTATAGCAGCAATAGCAAAAAAAAATCGTGTAGCCGGAGCAAGGACCGCGAAGAAAGTAAAAGTCAAAAAGTGAAAGAGTAGTGAGGGAAGGAGGGTGGTAGGAAAGAGAAATGAGCTGCGAGAGTCAGCGATAATGTGGGAAAGGTCGGAGTGCGCGCGCAGGGGGAGTGCAAGAGTTATAGAGAGCGGTAACGGGTGGTGGGGGGGGGAGTAGGGGCTGCATTACACCGCGAAAATATCACGGCCGCTGAAATATTGGGAAATAGGAAAAACGAGCAGAGAGAGAGCGAGAGAGAGAGATGGCATTGTTCGCGTGGTATGCGCGCGTCCTGCTGGCCGTCGTAGAGGAACGGAAGGGGAAGGAGAAAGAGGAAGCCCCGGCGTGGCTGTACGCGCGTGTAAGATCGTGTCTTTGATGAGATAAGTACAAGGGATTTTTATCGAGGGACTCGGGAGGGGGGAGGGATAGAGAGACGGAGGATATGTACGACGTTGCAGAAGAGAAGGAGGAGGGGGTGAGATAGAGAGAGACCGAGGGAGAAACGCGATTAGCGAGTGAATGAGGAGGTACATTGGTCCGTAGACGTTGTCAATGGGACCCGGCCATTTGCCCGAGGCCCATTAGCCTGTCACGTCGTCGCTCTCTTGTGTGATAATCTAGCGATAATGAGCCCTCGTTGCGCTTGCTATCAGACTTACGCCCCCTCCACCTCGACCCCCTCCCCCACACTCCTCTCTCTTTCGCGAGGGAACGTCCATATACACGCACTTGACGCACTGCTGTTGAGGAGAAGGAGAAACTATACGATTTGTTTTGAAGTAAGGGATCTGCAAGTGTCGATTGTGAGACACTGCGGTTTACACCGAGGCGACTCTTACGCCTATCGAGTTTGGTTTGAGCTAGCCAAAGGGTCGGGGTGACTGGAAACCGCCGAGAGATTTTTTCTTTTTTTTTAATGGAAGAAACCTATGTTTGTGATACGGATAGGATGGAATGATATTTCAGTAAAGTTCCGGTTGATATTTGTACGGGGGATCGAAGGGGGTGTATGCGGCAGGTCTTCTATGATTTTTTGGATTTGAAGTCAAAACATGATTTATTCATTTCACATTTCCTTTCATTGCTGCGTATGTTATTTATTTTTAAAAATTTCTTCGGAATTTAGCGCTTGGTAAGCGAGCGTTTATAAAAAAATACGGAAAGAATGAAAAGCTTCTTTTCAAATTAAAAGGGAAAAAATGCAAACAAACGATTTTGTCGCCGCAAAAATAACGAAAACCAAGAGAAATGGCAAAAACAAAAATGCATACACTCTACAAACGGAATCTGCCTTATATTACAGCAGAAAAGCGAGAAAAGAGAGAGAGAGAGAGAGAAGAAAGTCAGAGCGAGTCTGCGTGCAAGAAGAATGTGCAGCAACAGCGGCGTTGGCGAGGGACGGGAGGGGGTAGCCGGGACATATTCATGATTTAGTACTGAATTAATTCTTTCAAGCGGACGCTCTCTCTCTCTCTCTCTCTCTCTCTCTCTCTCTCTCTCTCGCGGAGCGCAAGGCGTGTGCTCCGTTCCATTATCTCTCACCCTGCCCCCTCTCCGCCGGTCTCTGTATCATTCTCCTCCGTACCCCCGTGTGAGTCAGGCCAAGCGGGCAGACTCCCCGTGTAGCCACGCGAACAATGGCGAACTTCTTCCGTCGCTCGCCGCTCTTGCTCTCGCAAATTACGCGAACCCGCGGGGCCTGGCCCGCGTCTGTTTATGTCTATATACGTGTATACGCGTACAAGCAGCAGCCTGACGTCACTCCCAGCCCATTACCCTTCCGAGTGCTAGTCGTTCGGGATACCGCGGCCTGATGAGATGCGCGGGCATGCAGGCACTTACGAGTTTCCGACGCTGCCACCCGCCCGCCTCTCTCCCCGCTCTCAAAGCCCAACGGTGCAAGTAGCCCCTCGTTGGCCGCTTGTAACCTACCGCCGCCACTCCGCGTCCCACGCACTTCATCTCTCGCGTGCATCTCTCGCCTCTACCACCCCCCCACCCCAACCCTCTTTTATGTGTCTGCCTACCCCTCCAGGGATTCACCTCTCTACGCGCTGGATAACTTTGCGGCTACGCGTTAATATTTTCGAAGCTTTGGCCACGGAGAGAGAATAATTATTCGTCTTGGACGGCTTCATCCTCGTGCTTGTGGTTCTGGCACCCTTCGATTCTCCCCCTACGATCGATAGGGGTGCTTTACTCTCGAGAGTCTTGATACAAAGTCACTGGGTTAAAGGTGACTTTTTGAAGATACTCGTTAATTTGTTACGCAAGCTTTGTAAAGAGAAGCAATTGTAAAATTTAACAGAATAAAAAGTATAACGTCAACTCACCACCATCCATTAAACAATTCTTCTTTCAGCTCGAATAATGAAATTAAAAGTGCAAAGTATCTCGTCGGCTTACCTGCAACAGAAAAATCGAAAGATACACGTGTAAATGTTTGTTTCTCATCAAGGCTATTAAATTCTCAAAAATTGCACCGAGCTTTTAGCTGTACCAATTAGCTCGCAACAGAAAAAGAGCCAAATAATAAAATGTACAAAATAACCGCTAAAGCAGTGAAAGAAGACAGCGAATCTCGGGGAGGGAGGATAACCATTGCCGGGTAATAGCACTCGTCACGAAGTCCGGGCTTTTGCAATATCCCAGGGTACAATGCGGATTCCAGGTACTTTGCTCCGTCTCGCAAAAAAAAAAAGAATCCCAGCAAGAAGAGAAAAGCCGGTAGAAGTAAAGCAAAAACAAAAAAGAAAATATCAATCGTTTGGTACTCGCTGGCCGTAGGGGAGTCGTGTGTAGGACGAAGGAGTAGAGCCCGTTCTCTCGCGCTTATATACGCGTCCGAGCGGCGAAACTACGCGGCTAATGGCCGGGGCGCCGCTTTCTAAAATCAATACCAGGAAAATGAGGGACAATATTTGCCGAGCAGCAGCGGCAGGAGCGGGGGCCTCTCGTATTATTTCAGACGGCACTCGGCAGTCGCGGGAGCATGTGTGCTAGGAGTAGAGAGAAAGAGAGGCCACTGTTATCGGCGAGACGACGCTGCCCCCGCGAGGCACAAACCCTTTCTCTCTCGCTTACTCCTTTCCTCCCTCTCGTCCCGACCACCTTCTTTGCTGCGGCTGCTCTTTTGTCATTTATTTAGAATAACAGTTATTTCGCACCGGTGCACGGGTTACCCCTACCCCCTCGGGCCTTGGTCCTTGCGTCGTTTTGCTCCGTGCGTTACGTCTGTTTGTTATTGTTCTCTTTATTATCATTATTATGGCTGCTATTATGTGTTTATGGCTCGCTCCGAGGCAATGCTACGTCCATGCTAGACCCTGGTTCTTCCCTTCCTTTTTTTCTGCAGGAAATTGCAGGAGGATCGTAATCGCTGCTGACGGTATTGATGTGTTTGTTTTATTTTAAAAATCAGCGAGTGTTAATAGCTACTCGGGGCATACGCGTGTATTTACAAGGAATAACCAATTAACTTGTTTTATTTTTCTTTATTAATTATCATTAGCTGTACCTTCGATCGAATGGGGATACGATTCATTTAAAATCCATAATTGATCAAGTCTATTTATAACAAATTCAATTGTATTCCGTGCTAATTTGAACGAATGCGGAGAAAAAGTGTACCACGAGATAGAAAAAAAAAAGTTGAAAGGACCCAGTAAAATTGCAGTCTCCGCGTCTCTCTAGTTAGCCAGTGTACGCGCTCTATCATCTAATCCCGGAATATTAATTGGATTATAAATAAACAGTGCGGGGAGAAACGTAGCGCGCTGCCGCTATACGTATACGTGATCAGCTTGCGAACGACGCTTTTTTATTCCTCTCCGACTCTCTTGCTCGGAGAGGGTTGGTAGAAAGAGAGGAGTGACGGGTTCCTCGGCTGCAAGCGCGGCATCGATAATTTTCCGTCTGTTGCGAGTCATCGCTCGTCCCTCTTATAACTCGCGTACCGTCCCCGCCCACTCGGGGCTCGTATATCTCCCAATACTACAGAGCTGTTTCTTCGACAGTTTTAGAGCCTTCCAAGTGGCCGTGTGCAATTGCACAAGCATTTCAGAATGAGTCTTGGTAGAGTAAGAGACTGGAAGTACAGACATGGGATCGAGTGATACCGAATAAAGTAATTTACGCTTATCGATAAGATTTTGAACAATTTCTTTTGGTCTCGTTGTGGTAAGGCTTAAATTTCACTACGAAGGTTAGCGCACGACTTGCGCATCCGATGTGACAGATGCTGATCGAATTCGGTGGATGCTAAGCTATTAAACGTTACACGTTCAACAATCGTATCATAACGGCTTAACTGTACCGTGGGATCGAGCGAGGAAGAGGCGGTGAGAGAAGGCAACGGCGAGCCGGCACTAGGCCAGAAATCGCCCAGCTTGCGGAAGTAATAATGGTCTATTACAACAGTTAAATTCACCCCTCGATATTATGTGTAGACAATTTTTCAATATTTATAACTGTATCTATATGGAGAGCACTTGAAAAAACTTACGTCATAATGCGTTTGATGCTTATAAACGATATCCTTAGAGGGTCGCTCGCATTATTGCCAGCGAACAAGTAATTTTTTCATTAAGGTCCCAAGAACCAAGGCTTTTTGGATATGATTATAACCCTGACGACGCGCTCCCGTTGAACAATTGCCGTGAAAAACTATAATCGACGGGTTTTCAAATTAAGTTCTTAACCAAAAAAAATTATCTCGCGTCCCATCTGCCGTCTCATTGTTTATTTAAGTCGAAGCGGCAAGGTAGAAGCGAAAACAGAAAAAGCGTCCGCGAGTCGTCGGCAAAAAAAAACAACAGAAGATCATTATAAGAAACTTTCGAATCAAAAACTTTTTTCCATCTACACTCGACGCGTCTCGGCGGCAACTTCGTAAATATCCATTCATACGGCTCATCATTAAAAGTTGAAAATTAAAACTCAAATTACTTCCTAATTTGTTTAAGAGCATTGCCGAGGCGTCTGTTCCGCGTCAGTAGTAACGGATGAATTTTTTTCTCTCCAGCTGCTTTCTCTCCCCCCTGTCCTCCTGGCGATAGCCTAGGGAGCCGAAGCTAAATAATTTCGAAAGTTTTAATATCAGCAATTTGCAAGACTGGACGAATTTCGAGCGCGAGCACCTCGGCCAAGTCCCCTACTTGTCCCCCTCCCCTTCCTGTCCGCTTTTCATCTGCATAAAAGAACAATTTCCAGCGAAAACAAAAGGATCAATGAGAGCTCAAACTAAGGCAATCAGAAACTCGGCTCGTACGCGCCCAACGGACAGGCCAGTTCTCTCCATCTCTCTCTTGGTTCGGACTCTGCTCTGTTGTCACTGCGTCCTCCCAAAGTCCGTGGGAACAATGCAAAAGTTGGCGGCGTCAGCGCCGCGGACGTGGCGATAAGTCGGCCGGAAGTTTGCCAGCCGCGGGGGTTTGCTTGCTGCCACTCTACGCTTGGAGATTCGGAAAACTCGCGCGCCATGCCGATTTCGAAGTCGCGTACACACCATCGCATTCTCGGAGCATATAGAACCGCGGAGAAATGGCCGTTCGACCGAAATGAAAAAAAAAACCAGAGAAATAGAAAGAGGAAGTTACTTGCACCGGCATTAGATTACTGTTTTGCAATGGTCCGCTACGCGCAGCCGGCGCTCGCGCGCTGGACTTTGTTTCGCCGAGTTACGAACTTAACTGCCCCGTACTACGGCCGGGCGCGCGAGAGAACCCAGCATTTCGATTCTTTATGGCCACGGACCGACGTGGTAATAACGCGCGCTCTTTGCCAGCCAGAAAACACGTGCTGCTGCTGCCGCTACTATGCTACCCTTCGTGTATTTATACGTGAGCGTGGGTGTGTGAGACAGCAGGCTGTTTTCCGTCGGAGGCCGGGAAAGTTTTGCGGACAGATGTTACCTCGGGCCGACGGGCGATTATTTGGGGGCCAAGGTTTATTACGCGCTTAGCCGGGGCCTAGTTATTGTTCGATTTATGCCCGACGAAATTTTGAAATTTTGGTCCCGCTGCAAATTTTTCGTTTTCGAAATCCTTATATGCTGCGTTTTTTAATCGATTAAAAATTTGCTCTTCAAAATATTTCAGGTCTTAAGATTGAAATCCGAAATACTGGATTATAGAACAATTGAGAGAGAGAGAGAGAAAGAGAGAGAGAGGGGGGACAAGTCGTGGATATGAAACAATCGAGATACACTATCAACAATATCCCCGGAAACTATTACCGGATAAAGGACGGAAGGAGAGGAAGTAGAAGAGACAGGAGGAAGGCTTTGTAATGCGATTCGACAAAGCTGCGGGCGCGCGCGGGCGTTTAATTGGACGGGAGGAGTATGAGAGAAGGAGAGGATAGGAGTTTTGGGGGAGGGTGGATGGCTCGCGAAGATGATGTTGACAGCGTGTCGGCCATCTCCCAGAGTTTGTACGCGTTTCGGAGCGAATCCGAGGTCGAACAATGGCCGTGCGAAGGACGCGCCGCTGTAGAGGCTAGATATATCCCTCTGGCGAATTTGCTCACGGGGATTTGGAAGGGCTACTGAAGAGAGTGAGAGAGAGAGGACGATGCAAATCCGATCGCGCCACTTGACGCGCTCCCGAGATTTCAATTCGTAGCGAGCGAGCGAGGCTGCACGTATATATACGCGCGTATGTACACGCTCCGGGTGCATTATGCCCCCGTCTCTGGATACACACTCGATCGGAGCGACTCTACGACGAGGCCTCGAGGCAGCCGAGCTCTCTTTGTGCGTGATCGATGGAGTTGCTGTTCGCTGCCGCTTCGACGCTCCTGACAATGAAGTGACACTACAGCCGAGTGATTTATAATCGATGCGCTCTGGCTCTCTCCCCTCCCCTCTTCCCTCCCTCCGCCTCCCCCCCCCCCACCACTACTAACCATCTCACCGGATAGCTTTGATGGATTAAATCCTGGCTGGATTTTTAACTGTGTTTAGATTGGGATGTGGATCGCTTAATTGATACTCGACTGCATTTTTTTTTGCTTTTTTCGTTTTTTTTTCCTCTGATGTGTTTCAAGTGAAAAAGAGATGAGTTTTATAATGGAACTTTTGGATTATGATGTTTGCGTTGACTTTTTTTTGTTCTTTCGCTATTTGACTTTTGTAATTATCGGTTCTTTTGTTGAGTAAATTAATTATCGTTAATTTTGTGAAGATTGAATTAAATCTTACAATGGGAGCATTCAAAAGATTGAAAAAGAGGTACGTATTTGCTGAAAGCAGCTATTCAAGAGTCGGTAATGATGAATAAATAATTCGTCGTCCGCTCTATAATTGAATTAATGAAAGTCAAACAAAAGTCAAAAAGTTTTTTAATTAATTTTCGAAAAATTCAAGTTTGTTAGAAGTGTCGCAATGTTCTACATCAGTATTAGCACCGAGATAGAAAATGTTGAAAAAGTAGCCAACCAACCTGACCGAAATGGGGAATATAACCAACAAGTTCTTGACCACATAAAAAATTTAATATTCACCCAAGAGCAATTAGCAACAGTTATTGAGGTTCAATGAAGCCCATGATTAAGTGCAATCGCATGTATATATATAATAGATTTAAAGCATCGCTCTCTACGTTTGCTTGCGATTGCTTTCACGCTGTTATGCGCGGGAAGTGCATTTCAAGTATAGAACACACACGTATGGAGAAGGAGAGCAAACATTTAACCGAGACTGAACTCAAAGGGACGCTCCTGATGGAAACGCATGCTTATGTAGTGTAGAATAATCATAAACGTAGACCCAATTAATTCGATACACCGATGAGAAAATTATTGTTGCTTAATAATACAACGATACAAATTATTCGTAATAGCATCGCGGAAAAATTCTAAAAAAATCATCACAGAAAGTTACATACGTACGTGTAAAATGTCAACACGAAAGTAAATTTTTTTAAATTAAGTTTTTTAACACATTCACCCACAAAAATAATTACTTTAACTTTTGCATTTTTTTAAACTTGAGATTAATTAAATTTTTTTTTCATAAAAAGTTATTTTATTAATATTAAAGTTTCAATGAAAATATTTAATTTAAAAGTTACATTATTAGTGTGAAAAAAATTCAAGTAATTTGCGTTCATTAATTAACATACATTTGTCAAAAAATATTTTAAACGCGGCAAATTGCAATACAAATTTCATTTATACACTCGATATAATTAAAACTATTAATTATAGACACGTGTAGTTAGAAAATTGTAGTTCCCGATACAATGTTACAACATTTATAATTTAATTGCGCGTTCCATATAATTATACGTCATCATTTACATCTCCTTTCATATCTTACTCATATACACCAGATACTTCGAGTCAGTATACAAATATCAATATAATTGCAAATACGCGAATATCATTTATTTCCATTAATGTAATTTAACAAAACGTCAAACCATTATTCCCAAAAGAAATCAGCAGCGTAACTCATCTTGTACATCCAGCGTACCCAAAATTCCAATCTCTTTCACCCTTATCAAATTAAGCGCAAGCATTTTAAATCACGTCTGTAACAAGACGTCGAGGCGCGAATTATCTAGAGAGCTTGTACTTGAACTTCCGCTAACTGACAACAACGCCCAATTGGAAAATGTGAAAATTTACTTTGCCGCTATATGGAAGCCCGAGTTTCGCCTGTAGTTTCGCTGCTCGTGTATTCATGTAAGCTTGAACAATGCATCCATATCTGCCTTTCTTCCGACCGTACGTACGTGGTTTTACACAATTTCGTCTAGAAGTTTACCCATTTCTTCGCCAGCCATTTGAAATGTAGGGTATAAGATAATGAACGTACTATTTGCAATGACATACAGTGACACATTTAAAAATGTTGATTGTTATCAAAACTCACAGGTTATGCTGTTATTTATAACAAAGGAAGAAATTAAGTTTATGCGCTCAAGTGTATAATCGCACTAGTCTCTTTGCGTAGAATAGAGGTTAGTCCACAAAAACCTAACTTTTCTTTAGGCTCGGCAGGGTTAATATCAATCACTGTTCTCGTCGACAACACGTCTGAGCTATTCATGACACAATTTTAATGGAATGCTTCAGATACATGACTGTACATAATTCGTTACTTAATGGAAATTGACATTTACAGAACGGATTCAATAGAACGAGCTATCTTTGGCTCTTTTGTGTAAGATCATGTTTCGCTTTTGTTCTATTATTCGATTAACTTTAGAGAATTTTATCTGATCAAATGCTTATCTGCAATTTAGCACCTCTACGGATGGATTTTGGTCGTAACAAGTTTGTTCGTACGTTAAATGACATTGTCTTTAACAAATTAAATATATCAAAATAGTCAAGGGGCAGTAAAATAAACAAAGATTTCAAGATAAAAACATTAGTTACAACTCGAGCGTAAAGGATTAGATAGTATGCTCCATGTATCACTCGTAGTCGCATATGAGAAAGCGGTACATCCATCAAAAGATTCAGAGCGCGATTTTAACAGGAAAAGAATGAACAATAGACGTCAGACCATACGAGGCCATATACGTGCCAGCCGATCTCGAAAAAGAGATATACAGCAGTGATTATCAGTCATCTGCGGGTGGTGGGTCAGATAGAGGTCGCGAGAAGTTTTCGGCTCGTAATCGAGAAAATTAAAATTTCACCATAGGAGCGTGTAACGCGTCAACTTTCAGGCTTTACCGCTTCGCTAAAAGCCATAAACACACATCTTCCAAGCAGCCCGCACACCTGCAAGGCTACGACGAATAATGGAGCTTGGGGGATTTTGTCGTAACTGCGTTATAAACGCAAAAGCCACCTCCGACGCACTCATAGCACACCTCGAGCTTTTTTGCTATTTATCACCAAGACCACGATTCTTGACTACGCGTGAAAAAGGAAGATGCCGGGAATGTGTGTATACGAGTGTTTTATCTTTCTCGCGTTCGTTTATGCTGCGGCAGTAGCGTCTTATGTTTTCTGATATACACCATAGCACTCGCTCCGTCTTTATTTTCGCGCTCATTTTTTTTTATTGCATTTTTTGCTACTCGGCTTTACGTCTCTTCTTATCTTTTTTTCGTTTGATAATGGTGGGGTAAAAAAGATTTTACTTCTTTTCTTGCAAATCTATCATATTAGAACGTGACAAACAGTAAATCATCTATACTTTGTTTCATAAAAATGTCAGAAGAGGCAAAAACTTCATTAGAATCTAAGAAATTTGACACTATTATCAGTCAGCGTTTTATCAACCAAACCATCTCTACTCCTAAATAGATCTGATCGTTCTATTCAATCGAAACCAGAAATAATTAATCTTCAATTGATATGACCAGAAAGACAAACATAAACTTGGGAGGGGAAGAAAAACGTATAGTACAAGCAGAAAGAAAAAATCAAAGCAAAAAAACTAAACAATGGAAACTACAGAGCAATAAAAAAAGCCGATCACGTGAAGCTGTCGTGACGTGACATCGGCGTCGCTGTCGTCTCGGTCTAATGTAAGCCGTGAGCGATCGAGCAGGAAAAGTAAGTATCCTCCCAATCACGCGCGCATCACTTGGTCCCGCATCCGGCATATCCATCGAACATTCACAATACACGATCGCGCGCTCTCTCGCGACGTTACAGAGGCCCTGGAGCTCTCTATAGCTAACACACGTATACACCCTGGGCGCTCCGCACGAATCGCAAAAGATTTATAGTGTCTACCGTTCTCTCCCCAACTTTATCTCGCCCTCTTCGTTCCCGATAGGAGAGCGTGTGCGCGCGTCGCTTACGCGCGTGTCTCAATCTCTCTCTCGCTCGCGACTCGTCCCCCTACCCACCTCCTCGTCCTTATTTATACCTATAAAGCTTCCTCCTTGGATATATAGACGAGACTAGAAAGAAAGAGAGAGAGAGCCAAGTCGGCAGCGATAAAGCTAAATGGATGAGGTAGGTCGACGGAATCGTTCGGCCGAGGGGAAGGGGGGGGGGGGAGGATTCCTTCTAGACAAGATGCCGTCGAAAATAGACGCGCATCCAAGAGTGGGAGTGGAATTGACAAAGGACACGAGGAGACTAGCCACAAAGGAAAAAGAGCCTAAAGGAAGTTGGAATTTTCTGGGACACACACGTTCGATGAGAATTCAAACTTGTGCGCTGCTGCTGGTTTTATCTTTGAATTTTGTGTGATTCATGGTAGGGGAAAAAAGGGTCGACTGGTAAATGAGGTTATTGATCATTACGCGGATATGGCCTGAGACTGTAAAAGTTTGGAGATTGGCTATTAAATGGGTGATATTTGAATTTTTTTTAAAGGGAAATCGGGTCTGAATAAGAAAAATTCTCCGGTAAATGTGGCCCGACGAAAATTCTGACGGAGAAAGGTAAGTAATTGATTTGAATTTAGGCAAGCCGAAGAAAAAAAAATCGACAGACTGCTCGTTGCCTCTTGTGAATAAGTCTATTTAGTACGTAATAGGCCTGAAAATTACGTTGAAGTATGTCGCTTTCATAGTGCAACGTAATGACAAGTTGGCAGAGCCGCTTTTCAGCTCTTTAAAAAGGTTTTTTTCAGCTTTTTAAAATCAAGAGTATTCTTGCCTGCCTCAAGTACCTACAATTATGATTTAATTGCGATAAAAGGTTTTAACAAAAAAGAAGAAATCTATTGGTACGAAATTTGCAAGAAGAATACAAACTTGATAATAAAAAAGATTCTAAGCAAACTGTGTCGTCGGCTATTTAACCGAAGTTAAATACACGATTAAATTATATAACAGTATAATGGTGATAAAAAGTGGTGTAATTTGAATAAGAAAATATTACCACGTAGAAAAATAAAATATATTTCATTGTACAATGTGCAATCGATTGAGACGACAACGAAGTTAATTAACATCAATTTGGCGTGAAAAGCATCATACGGTAAGTCGACTTTTCTTCGCAATCCAACACCCACTCGAAATTTCATCTCCTCTTTATTTTCGAATCAGTCGTAAATAAGGCGTCCACGACTAGTAGGCGACAAGTCGGACGATAAGCAGACAAAACAAGCAATCGAAACGCCAAGTGCTTACGCGGATTAAGCTCGTGTACTTAAAAGAGAAAGAGAGAGAGAGAGAGAAAGTAGCCAAGCATACTGTAAAGTGCAGGGCAGTAGTAGTAGCGGGCGTCACATTTCATCCCTCTCTCTTCTTTTCCCAAGTATAGCCCACTTCTTTTAACCTTGTCATCCTTCGCGTGCTCGGTTCTCCCTTTACTTTATCGCCTTGGCGCTTTTTTTTTTCCTCTTAGCCACGAACTCTTTCGAGCGAAAAAGCTGCGTGACGTTACTTCCGCGTATACGGTATGTATACGCCAGGAGCAGGTATGGCTCATATATAGGTGCGCGCCGCTTGTGTTTACATAAACCGTATAGCTCTGCGCGCGCGATCGAATTAGCAGAAACCGAGCGGCGCGCTTATATGGGTTTTGCGAAATGAGTAATTCTCTAGCCGGCTTGATTTTATCGCTTGGATTTATGCTAATTTTCACGCCGGCACGCTAACTATTTTTATAAAGCGACTCTGCGACTATTAGTTTATGTACTTGACTTGCACGGGGTCGCGGTCGTTTAAGGTCGTTTGGGAAAGAATTTAGACTGTGTGTTTTTGTTACGAAAGTATGCTTTGGATAAGCCGTACTTGTATCTATTATTTGAGAAATGTAAAAATGTTAATAAAATAACCAAATTTCAATTTCAAATTATAATGTAATAACGATTTTATTAAATTTGAAATGAAAATGTCAAATAGTCGGGGATATTATGGAAATACGTTGATTCGCATGAATTTAATTAACGATTATTAAATAAATCAAATTATGTAACTGAAATAGAATTAAATTTAAAAATAGAAATTTCTTACCTCCATAACCTATGAAATATTAAGTAGAAATGTAAAATTATTTCAGCTACAGGGTATTATAAAAACAAAAAGTTGGGTTAAAATTTGTAATCGGCATAAAATCAATAAATTCAATAAATTTTTCAGGGTTTTTTTCAAAATCTTCATTTTCCTACCATTTTACAGAGGCTTATTCCAAATAGAATAATAAAATACAAAATTATCCATATAAACCGTTAAATATCAGTGTTTAACTGAAATCCTCAATCACAGCGGTACACGGGCCCTTCAATCATCTCGTCAAATAGACTTGGAGCACAGCTCGAGTTCATTACACACACGCCAGATGCAGTATAGGCTGCATCGCGAGTAGAGAGGTAGATCGAGGGAGGAAGCGCGCGCGCGCGAGAGAGAGCGGAGCGGTTAGAGCGGGTGGGGCGGAGGGGAGTATAAAGAGAATAAGGCCTACCTGGCGGACAATTGCAGTCAGCGTCCCTCTTGATCCTGAAGACAGGCTCGGTCTGGCTCCTCTGGGCGTGCTCGATCTGCTGCTTGACCTCGCGCTGGAGCCTCTTGACGAGTACGTCCGGCTGGCCGTTCTCACCGAGGGCGCTCTCGAGCTTGGCGATCCGCTCCTCGAGCCGATGCTCCCGGTAAACGAGCATCCCCGAGATCGCGAGACTGGCCACGCACAGCAGGCACATCGTCCAGTTGACGGCGCTGCCCGCTGCGTTGGCCATTTGCCTCGACTCGCTGCTGGCGATGCCGCTGCCCTTTGACCGGAACTTCTTCGGCACCGAGGCCTCCAATGATCCTCCTCCGCTGCCGGCCTCGTTGTTCGGCATCTTGGCGGCGGTGGCGGCTAGCGCGCGCTTTTAACCGGCCTCAAGCGCGCGACACTGAGAGAAGTCGCAACGATGATTTCGCTTTTCTTTCTTTTTTTTATAGGTTTCGCTTGTGAGTGGCTACGATGCGCTTCGATTGGCGTGCGAGTTTGTGCGAGACGCGCTACTATTGGCTTTTAAAACGACGCTACTGTTGACCGGCAATTTGGAACAGGAAACGCGATATCTAGCGATATGGCCGTTAAACTGTTTTTTTTTTCAAATTCGGTCGATTGTCAAATTTTGAATGCGCTTCTGATTTATTTTAAATTCATCAATGATTCTACCACCGTTTTGTAAAAAGTAAACGGAAAAATTTAATATTCGTTATTAATAACGTGATTAAAATACTCTACTGCTCTAATTAATGGCCAAAGAACGTTATCGAAAAAAATCCATCGCGCGAGCAAACGGCGCGCAGGGTAGCGTTAAAACACAAAGCGCACGGCGATAAACCCGGTCGATAAATGAGAAAAAAAAGCAGTATACATGCAGTTATATATCCTTACACTTCTCTCAGTGAGTCGCACTCTCGAGGCTCGGCGGAATCTTCACTTGTATCCTGCTGCTACTTTTGCCCTGCTAATGCCTCTCGACGCAGTCAATTCTAAATTGACCGGGGCGTCATGTCGGTGAGCGCGGCGCCCTCACACCACTGTTATGTATATATGTATCACGTGCACGTTGCTTTATCTTCGCCGCGCGGGAATCTCGATTGGTAAATTAAGTGCACTCGAGTCGATTTCCTCAAATCTTCCCCATCCTTGGGGCGCAGGAGCTCTCGGGGTTACGCGCGCGTCTGTGTGTATGTTTTCGTCAAGGCGCACGTATACACGCAGAGAGGCTGGAAGCCGGCGAATGCAGCCCCCGAACTGTGCCGCGAAATTCACTGTAACGCCCCCGGAACTTTTCCGAACTCCTGCGTAAACGAGGAAGAGAGAGCCTCGTGAATCGTGCGCCTTGTGTGCTGCGCCTCTCTGGGTGTGTATACGGGGAAGGGGAGCAAAGTTTCTCCGTGCTCTCGATGGCGATAAGCAAAAAAAGGAGTATCCTACGAAAGAGGAGCAAAGCGTATCTCTCTCTCTCTCTCTCTGCCTCCGTTGCTCTTCCACTCAGCCCTTAGCTCTACGACTGTTCGCGTTTCCTTTTCATCTCTCTGCGAGGTGTGTAGTCCTGGATAAAAAGTTTCACTCGGCCTCTCACCGGCTTTTTATTTTTCTTGTCAAACGAAAGAATATACTTCCGACGCTAGGCAAGGAGAGCACGCGCGCGCTCGCCGCTCGACGGGCTATACAACAATATTCGAAATAATACAGGGCGTGCACAGTTGACGGCGATGCTCGCGGTACGGCGCTCGCGGCACGACTGGCGCGCCACCGATGCCTGCTCCGTCTCTCTGCAAGGGGGGCTCGCGCGCGCCGGCTGAAAACCGACGCTCTCCCTTTCTCTCTCTCTCTCTCTCTCTCTCGCACTCTCTCTCGATATGCCGCCGTACACCCGGCTCGGTCATTTCCGTGGCCGTTCGGCAGATCGCGCGCTACTCCTCGCTCTCCAGGAGTCCCCGTTACGTATATATCTATACGTATACGTGGGGAACGGAAGAGGGTGAGCCCTCACGCAGTATATCTCACGTATGGGTGTATACACACACACACAGATCCGCGGAGAGCCACGGGGATTTCTTCGTTCTTCGGCTCGGCTGCAGCCGTCGCTGCGCTGCTTCTCAGACGCGCGCTAATTTCGCCCGGCAGTCCCGGCACACTTGACATTTTTGGAGACTCCGACTGTGCTTCTACACTCTTTTTTCCTCTGATTCTCTTCTCTCTAGTCCTTGTATACCGGACTTTTTTACCTACCCTCTTTTTTGCGGGTGTGTGCGTTTCATGGCTCTGTCCGGAGGGTCTCTTGGGTTGTCGCGATAGGAGAGGACGATACTCCGTCGATGTTAGCGCGCGAGATACAGGCTTCGTTGTATTGTGCGCGGATAAGGAGAGATGCAATACAAGGAGGCGCACTGATAACGCCCGGCCACTTATATATATATTTTTTTTGCCAGGTGTTGAGTTCTCTCTCTCGCGTGCTGTATAGGCCGAGATAAGGATTACTCGGAGTTTCTCAATCCAGTTGAAACAACTGAATTTTTATCGATAGGCTTGAAAGAAAGCGATTCTCTTTAAGATGTTTCTCAATTTTCTCTGATCATTTTTATATAGCTTTATCGTTGGTTATAAAATATTAACAGCGTATCCAAATCGTAGGGGGGGGGGGAACGAAGATGTGCGCTTATCTCGAAAATAATTGCGATAATGCTCAGGTAGCGAAAACCCATAGAGGGCGATGTAATTACAGATGTATCCGGAACGGTTGAAAAGAAAGCAAATCCGAAGAACAGGCCTCGTAATGAGTCATTAATTCACAAGCTCACGAGAGTAGGAAAACAAAACAGATCGTATTATGCCTGCCGGGGAGATTGCGCCTTCGAGAGAGCGTCTGGACAAACACACGAGAGAGTCTTTCGCGCGTGCCTCGGCTCCTCCTCCCACACACGCTGTCGCCCTTCTCGTCGCCTTACACACACACATACGACTCGGCTCGCACTCAAAAGGCAAATGTTTGATAAGCGCCGAAAGAAAATCTTCCCGTGTGTGTTTCCCTATTTGCTTCGACTTCCGTTTTTCTCCGGCGGCGTGTTTCTTTACCTAGACACCGGCTAGAGCAGTTAAGATGGGAGCCGAGAGTTAACTATCGAAGAAAAAGTGAAGCTGCTTCTTCCGACAGACTCTCTGCGCAGCTGCGCATAGCAATACGTTATCTCGAATCACTTATACCTTTTTTTTCTCTACCGCTGTCGTTTTGCCTCTCCATAAACACATATATCTCGCTATTTCTGTATTTGGAATTTCGAAAGAAACGCATACACATTAGTTTATTATTAACAACGTGAACTTAAATTAGAAGTCTGTTTAAAGGAAAACAGAAGGAAAAAGAAGTTTGGAGCTGAATTTTCGGGTATAGGGTAGCGGTACAGAGTCGACAGAGAGAAAAGAACGTTGGTATGCAATCGTCGAATTCTCAAACGTCGAACATCGGGAACAGTGTCGCCCGACAAAGCTGATTACAAAAGTTTCCGAGCGAAAAGTCCACCCGAGGGGGATAAAGTAGAGGGAGAGAGAAACGTGCCTACGGGAATCAAACGTCGTCTTAGCTCGCGTGTGCGCGCAGGTATGCATGCAAACGTCCTGTGTATATCCCTGGGACGCGACTTTTGCCCGAGAGCCGCGCGCTACACATATTCGCACTTTAGCACTGGCAAACTGTGCCGTTCGACTACAGCCGATGTAACTAATTACACCGAAGCAGTTGCAGCATCGAAGTTTGTTTCAGCTGTAACCTGGGAGCTATTTCCTCCGATACCGAGTTATGTGCTGCTTCGATGAGGTTGAGGTCTACTTTCTCTTTTTGTTACAATGTGAAGATAATTGGAAATTTGAATATTCCTGGTAGGTTAGGGTTAAGTTAGCTTGTGCAATTTAAATTTACATTGTAACGCAAGTTTAGAGGTCGAGGCCCGTTAATTGTTCATGTGTGCTGAGAATATGAGCGACTAATGATAGGGGTGAGTTACTAAAAAAATTCAACTGTGTTTGAAATTTAATAACTTGCTTGGCAATGCCTCGCTTAATATTCGATGAATAGTTTGATTTTTTATCGATATTTTTGCAATTGGTAAACGGTGATAAAAAAGGAAACAGTTGTAAAATTTTCTTTGGACAATGCCATCTATTCAAAGGTAAGCAAACTTGGAGGAGCACTCAATTACCAACGGTGAGAAACCGAAAGTGTTTGAAATTATTGATTTTTTGGTAAACATAAACCGAATAGAATAACATTGATACTAAATTAAATTGATACAAAAATATAAGAGACTCTTGGAAATAACTAATTTAACATATTAATATGCCGAACATCCGATATACTAACAACTTGTTTGAATTGTTTTTTAAATACTACGTAAACTCATCGCGTTCGTATTTATACTGACCAAACGGCTTAATATTATGAATATTATTTACAGCCATGTACGAATACAAGCCCGAATTTGGAATACCCGATACATATTTGCCATATCGAGATAAAATCAGGGATAAAATCGGATTTGTCGGAAGATGCGAGGGATTATTGTAGCTATCGTCGTTCAAAAATGATTTTAACAATTTATCCAACAATAGGACACTTTTCGTTACGTCTTGACTTTGTTGATTATTTTTCACGTGTTTTACTCCCTGATTGCTCGAATGAAAATTTTCAATGGGCGGATCGTAAAAGTAACCGGAATTGTTGACATCTTGAAAAATATCCCTGTTTGGCTGATTTTGAATTTCGTAAATGGGTTTGACATTGCTCGTTAAATGTGGAATGTACTGGCTTAAAAAAGGAACTCGCAGTTCAAAATTGTTCGAAGCTTTGTCTATGATGCCTTGGGATGGTGCAATTGTTGATCTAAAATCAAATAATTAAAATTAATACTCGTACAAGGTGGTCTATATTTAAAAAAAATATTAATACCGTAACTGTCTATTGAGACATAAATGTACTTACGATCGAGTAAAATTACTTTTAACGCCTCTTATATTCTTCTTACTAATTATGTACTTGTCATCGAATGTCCCAGTTTCAGCACTTATTTTCTTAGCGTTGAAATTCGGCTCTTCGACGATTTTTGAAACGGTAATAGCCTTGCCATTTATCATTATAGCAGTTAGAGCTGTAAATTGTGGTATCTGCAATCCAACGAGATAAAGTTTTCTTTTTAACTTATTTCAAGAAACGCCCGGATTAATTTCCCAACTTATATTTAGCGAGGTTAAAACAAGCAACTCACAAACAGCAAAATATAAACGTTGGGACGAATCATTTTCACTGGACGACGGCACGTAGACGACTGATTCTCGAAAAGCCAGTTTCCATCTGTTTTTATAGGACAGATGAAATAGCTTTAAAAGCTTATGCTTGTTAACGACCGGAAAACTCTAGTCACCCTTTCATCACCGACGCATGATACTTTCTTTCTTTCTTTGCGTCTGCCACTGGCATTAGCATGGCTTTCAGTTCATGCGGGTGAAGAGCCCATAGTGAAATTTGTACGGATTACAAATAAACTTTCGAGTTTAAAGTGAATTTCAAAATTGCGCTTTTCAATGTGTTCACGTGACATTTTGGGTTTTAATTTAAACAAACTTGAAATAATCATGTTTAATTGATGTATATGAATGTTTATTTAGAATATACGGTCAATAAAAAAATAGTTTAACATAATGATTATAAATTATAATATGATGATAATCGAATAAGAGGAGGGTATGACTGCTGTAGAACCAACGGGATCAATGTACCCAACATGGGTAACATATGATAATAAGAAAGTCGGTAAGGTAGATTTTTAATTTACCATAAGCTGTAAAAATTAGTTATTTACAGCAGCTAAGTGTAATTACTGCATACTATTTCTGTTTTATCGCTTTGAGCGCTGCTAATATAATTAATAACATAAACAAACTATTATTATTTTCATTATACAAAAAAGGTTGGATTGTCATTTGTGTTATTCAATAAAATTTATTTCGTCACTTAATAATTTGAGCGATGGATACCGAGTTTAAACCACCTACCTATGATTAACAATTTATTGTCAATGATGGACAACTGGCTAAATTGTAAGTCAAAAATTCTTATCTGTATCTAATTTTTAATCATTACAATTATGCTCATCTCAATTCTAGTTTTTTTTTCTTCTCAAAATAAAAAATCTCATTCTTACTATAAAATCAAAAACACTATATTCTTATTACCCAAAACCCCCAAAATGCAATATTACGGGCAAACTTGAATGAACTTTTCCACCTTAGTCTGAAAGCTCCTCCCTGAAGCAAACACTCAATCTTACTCATAATCATTCACCAGAGCAAGAATCCCTGAGTCCAAGCACCAATACAAGAAAGCACAAATGCACTCCTTCTTTGATTAAGGTATCAGTAGCCTAGCCGGGGCATTTACCCCAAGGGGGTGGGGGAGAGGCTCTGGGCACCCATCGCCAATCTCGTATATGCTGCTGCACACGCGTTACACGTACGTGCACACATGAAAGAGTAGGGCTATAGAGAGAAGAAGCAAAGCGCGCGCGCGAGGGGGTTCGTCCGTCATGTGCCGATGCGCTTTAAGAGATGTGCCGAGAGAGTTGCTCGGGGCTCATCCGTGCGTTGTTCCTGCCGCGTCTACACACACACACCCGGAAGGAACAAGTTCTCCTTCTTACTCTCCGCGGGGCCCTTTCTCCATCTCCCTCCTTCTGCCGAGCGGCCCCCGAGAGCTCCTTTTCCTTTCAGCAGCGGCGGTGGCAGGAGCGCCAGTGGTCCCTTGCACTCGACTTTGCTCGCAGGTGAACGCAGGTGAAACCGAGCGCTCGCCAGTCTACCACCAGCCGTCGTACTCGCTGTATTCAGGCCCCCCCTTACTTGCGTACACTTACACGCGCGCGCGTGCCCGTATATACTCGCTGATTATCGCGCGCGGCCGCGAGGATAATATTGCGCCGGCGTATATACCGGTTAGCTACGCTGCTTTGCTGCCGCTGCTGCTGCTGAGAACTGTTAACGCGCGGCTGCATTTTTTCGCCGATTTATCCGGCAGGATCTCCGCAGGGAGACAAGCACCTGTGCCACTGGATTTTACGGGTAAAGTATATTTGTTTGCGACTGTTGAGACCGTTTGATAAGACGTTACAGAGATTGTTTTTCCTTGAGATTGTTTGGCTTTTATTTTTATTTTTTATTTATTTTTTTTCAAGTAAAGACAATGTTATCGATGGATAATTGTTGTTTACAAAAAGCCTATGTGTGAAAACGATATGAACTTTAAATCGTCGGGGTAAAAAATTTAATAGATTTAAAATTCAATGAATACGTGTAATGACATACAAGATTTTTTTGTTTCCTTACAAAGCAACATTACACTTAATTTTTTTCAAATTATATTGATCTATGAATAACAAATCGTAAAAATCAACTAGCTTAACGACACCGTGTCGTTATACAAATTGGCATCGTAAACAGAATGTGATCACATATTCACTGCACACGTTATAATCTCGCCTTATTAAAATCGACGTTTAACGACCACTAAATAACCCCGAAACTCGTCACGCTAACCTTTCAATTCCTCTCGACATATCAATCCCGCAACATTGTCAATTCACTATGTCAAACGATCGACTCGTTCGCCAACCGATTTTCCACCGATCGCCTCCGATAAAAATGAAAATCGTTGACTTTCACAGTTATAGAGTCGCAAGCGCATTCAAGCCAGATGAAGAAAAGGAGCGCGGAGAGAGAAAGACATTAAGAGCGCTTGAGGACTAGGCGAGAGAAGAAGCGGAGACAGAGAATCCAGAAGGAGAAGAGAGAGAAAAGAGTGCGTTCAACTCGGCCTCGTATAGCAATAAGACGCCGGCCGGTTATTAGAGGCCGCGCGCGCGACCGACCGCTGGACCGCGAAAACATGGGCATACAAGCGCGAGGCTCCAACTTGCCCGGCTAACTCGGAAAGAAGAAGAGGAGGAGGAAGGAAAGGGTAAAAACAAAAGGCTACAACTAGTCGGCCGTAGAGCGCGATCGAGAGGCGGGATAAGGGATTTTTGCCGGTCGGCGTCCTCGACGTCGCCGAGGGCTGGACATAACGGACGACGACGAGGAAGCACTGACGATCGCATCTCCAAGTAAGAGAGGAAGGGGCAGCAGATAGCCTGTGCGGATTATTTGTGTACGTTTGGCTTTGGCCGAGCGGAGCATGAATTATTTAGGAGGGCCCGTTGAGGAGACGAGGAAGACGTCTACTACAGCCGCCGAGTGAATCTAATGCGCCGGAACGACGTCTACGCTTCGACAAAGGCTACGCATGTGGTGAGTTGACTTTCTTTTTTCGTCTTCTCTCTCTTTCTCCGAATTTGTTCGAGCTTTTGCTTGGTTTGGTTGGAGTGCACGCGAATATATACGGGAGTGCGAGGGGGTGGGGGTGAAAAAAAAGGTTTTGTTTAATCATTGCGATCACGGAAATATTAGATTTCCATTATTCGATTTAATTGGATTACTTTCGCTCATTGTGTACCTTTCTTATCGTTTCCCCTCGTTTTATTTTCCATCGTTAAGCCCGCCGACTACAGGGTATAATGAAAATCGACGCGTTTACGGATGACAATTATTAATTTAGCAATTCCTCTCCTGAACTAACTGTAGTTCGTTCTAACGGTCGCTTACGATACATAAATCCTTCTTATAACGACTTCTGCACCGGACGACGGCTCTTGCGACTTTTCTTTTTTTTAATTTTCTTCTCCGGCTACTATTTATTACGAATCCGTACACCTTATGCCAGCTTACTTTAAAGCCAATGTTTTATACGCTTCTGGAGGACAAGACACGAGTCAAAATCAAGCGCTACACGCCGATACATACGAGTTGGTATCCGATTATAGATACGCAATTAACACGACCGCGATTCCACGGCCGATCGATGGAAGGGCTTAGCAGCTCCGAAATTCCCAGGAATCCGTCGACTCTCCCACGAATCCACGAAACTTTCGCGATCCATTTCACGCAGAGAGCGGATTAAAAAAAAAATATAGCGTGTCAATTATACATCTCGCGACTTTCACGCGCTACGCACCATTCTCGGCCGCGTTTTTCCGCTCGACATTTGCATTTGATAGGTAGCTCGGCGTAAAACGTTGGAATCTTCGATTATTTACAGGACGTTAGGTAGAAAGTTAAAAGTTTGCGTTACGTATACACGCTTCGTGAGCTCAAAACTTTATCCGAATCGAAATATGCATAACTTTTTTTTTCTCGAGTCTCCCATTTGATATATAGCTCATTTTCCAGGAGAGGCAACCAAATAAAAACTGCGCTCTCTCGCTTTTGAAAAAAAAGTGCAAAACTCCCCGTAGTTTCTCTCGCTTGTGTTCGTCGCGCCAAATTTTTCTCGGTATACTTCTTGTTTGACGTCTCTTCGCGATAAGTCATGTATAAACAAGTTTACAAGTGCCCCCGTCCCCTCGACTGATGGTTGTTTTATTTTTTTCAAAAGAGAGACCCATGAAATCTCTTAATCATAAATATTGCCGTGTAGCTCGCTACTTTCCACGCGCGTAGAGACGCACTGTTGGGAGAGCGTAATTTATTCCATTTCGTCTCTCTTCTACATTACCAAGCTGAGATAGCGACAACAAGCCCATCAAAAAAAGGAAGGAGGAAGCACAGGAAATAAGACGAAAAGATGTATCGAGGCGCTTGTTCCGCATTTCTAAAACTCAATATGCAAGACCGAGGAAATTTTCCAAATAATTCTCCAGCGCGCTATATACATCTCGAATTTAAATTCATCTTCGCCGCCAACGCGCGCGCCCCCTGTACGGTTTCCCCTCGTTTTAACCCAATAAACAAATTGCTATATTAAAAAAAAAGCGAAACGACCTGCTCCTTAATAAATCACTCGAGCGCTCTCTTCTCTCAGCTCACCCACTCCCTTCCGGTTCATTCTTCTCTCGTTTGAGATAACTAAAGGCGCGCGCGCACGTCGAGAGTGCCGCCGCGAGTTTTCGCAACGGCGCGTGTAAACGGGCCCGTGCGATCGATCGCTCTCTCTCTCTCTCGCTACTCTATCCCTCCCTCCTATACACCTTTGCTGTGGGAAAATTTTTCGGCTCGGAAATAATGACCACATGCGCGCGCGCGCGCGCACACACACATTCCCACCTGAGATCTTGCTCCGATTCATTTGCTCTATAGACACCGAGAGCGTTTAGACCGAGTGAATGGATTTTCGCGAGAACGTATGCCGTGCTATTTAGATTCGGGCCCTGCAACTCCTTCTTTTTTTATTCTTTTTTGCTCTTTGCTCGCCGCCGGTTGTATAATCGGCTAATAACGGGAGTAATAATTTAGGTTGAGCTGGCTGGCTTCTCTTTTTTTTCGGGGGCATTTCTTTTGTTGGAAGGCCTGACGGCGCGATGTAATTTACTCATTTGCATTTGGGGCTTAAGTGGATCCCGTAAGGAGGAGGAGGGCGACTTTGGATTTTGAGGTATGCTTGCATAAGCAAATGAGCTTGTAAAAACGAGATGTTTACGGTGCCGAGACGTCAGCAGGTGGAAAAAGGGAATGGGGCCGAAAAGAAAACTTGCCCGAACGACTGGAGAGTTTGCATTTTCTCGGATAATGTTATTGATGCTCGTGATAGGGGATTACGCTCTGAAAAGTATCGGGTAATGGTTAGCCGCGAGGCCGGCTTAGCTCGAACCGCCGAGAGAGTTGAAATTTTCTAAATTTATGAATCTTAAAAATTTTTATCGCCCCTGGTTATTTAATCGCTGCGCTCCGCCGAACGATTCGAACTGAAGATCTAGTGTCTGTCAATCAAAAAAAAAAGGAAAGGAAACCGATTGTTAAATTCTTTCTCTCCCGGTAGCGAGGCGCAAACAACGTTACACAAACAATACTTATATACGGAAAGCATGCAGTTTGTTTTTTTCTTTCGTTTACGCAAGTGGAAAACTCATATCAATAACCAGCAGAACAAATTATTTTTTTCAAAAGTTTTCTCTTTCCTCTGCACTTTCTTCGAGTATACAAGCGTCAAAGTTATAGTTATACGTTACGTCGTATTGGCCTGTTCTGCTTGAGCATCGACAGGCTCTCGCGAGTACGGACAAGATGCAAAATCGTAAATATTCTCTCGCAGCTGATTACAATTCAAGCGAAACACGCGATTATTTTTCACGCGATGACGAAATTGTGCACAAGCAAAAGAGAGATCTGCCCGTGTCGTCCAATAACAGGCCGAATCTAGAATACACAAGACCGGGCGAAACAATAGGCGTGTGTGCACGTAGACGTACACACGTATATGTATATAATGCACACGTTATAAGCGCTAGAATGTCACAGCCGACCAAGAAAGTGGCGAAGGGGTGAGGGAGGGGCGGTAGAGAGGTAGAGCCAAGCGCGAAAGAGAAAGAGCATGCGCGTGAAAGGTCGCGTTTTAATCCGCGCGCACGCGAACTAATCCAGTTGCAATGTCGTTTTCAGCGCGAGAGAGCGCGCGCCACCGGGGGAAGGCCGCGAACCAAGAGAAAGAGAGCACTACAGCTCTCGGCTTGGCGTGTCATGGGACGAAGGGGGAGGGGGGGAGAGAGAGTGCTTAATTGCGTTCGCGCTCCTTCTCGCCTTTTCACTCTCCCGCGCGCACTTTTTTTTCTCATTCCTCCACCCGGTACCGACCGCGACCGTTGGATTTAACGTACACGCATCCACGTATATACATGTCGCGCGGAAACGGAGTTGGGGGTGGGGGAGCGTCTCCGTGGCCCCGTATAATCGCTTTCAATTTTCATAAGCGCCGGGCGAGCCCCGCCGTCGCACTGACCTGCCCCGCGCATGAAACGAGTGTGGCGGGTGGAGAAGTCGTTTTTGGCCGATACATAGCCGCGGCGAGTCGCGGTGTGTCTCTGCGCGCTCTTGAATTTCAAATTTATCACGGAATTTCGAGAGCCTGCTAACCTACTTCCTCCCTTACTTCCGCACTTTCTTACGTCGCCACGACGAGAATAATACTCTCTCGCGATGATAAGAATCCAAGCGGTAAGTGTGACGACGTATAGCAGGCAAAGTAGTCTTTCGGGAGAAAGTCGAGCGTGCGGTCTAAGACGCGAGGGGGAGGGGGACCGACCACACCGTCAGCCTCTGCAGATTTGCAATTCGAACGGCCGCACTGGTTCGAATTCTGACTCTATACGTTTATATACCCGTAGCTTCGACCTTTATCAATCACTGTTCGTTTTATCATACGCGAAGAGTTTCGTCTGTGATTAGCACACTAAGTTGATGTATAAATGTACAAACGTTTGAAAATCAAAGAGAGTCAGACTCCGTAAACTTTCTAAAAATGTATATCTACGACTGGTTGTTTTTATTCGTATGCTAATCGACTGTGAATTTGCATTTGAATATATGTATACACGCGTATGCGGGGTCGAAATTGTTTCTTTCGAAAGTTGAAAAAGCCATTTTTACAAACGGATTAGCGAGCAATTTTAAGCGCGTACGCGGGGGGCTGTCGAAACGCAATTTAATCGCGAATTGCCGACAAAATAATAAAATTATGAATAATGAAGATGGCCTCCGGAGTGAGATCTTGTCACGAGATGCAGCCAAGTGAATCTTGCGGCTAATTAAAAATTGTTATCTCGGGGACGATTAGCTTTCTCAATGTCGCTATATCGTTGTGTCCTCCAAAATTCTCAAGCCTCAGGCTTAACAAGCTCGACTTTTTTTTCCCACTTGCACTCTATTTGCGACATCCGACGCCAATTACTTTCACTGCCTCTTATCCAAACTTCTGCTCGATAACAAAAAAGCATAAAAATACTAATTTAAACCCTTTCGCGCGAAAAACGTCGTATCAGCGACAAATCAAAGCGTTTCCCAACCGTCGTACACACACAAGCTCGGGCGCGATAAAAAAATATCAGAAGACTTATCAGAGGCAGGTATCATCCGCTAAACGTTTGCAATAACGCACAAGCGTGCGGCTTCTCCAATCCAGGATTTGTTAATTCGCGAAAGTCTCGTTGTGCTGGCGCAAAATTTTCGTAACTCCCTAGTACACAGAAGTGCTATAGCAGGTGTCCGATGCCGAGTCGCAGATAAAGTCCCAACGGCTAGTATATGTATATACAGCGATCTTCTGCCGGCGTTGAGTAATTAACGCGTTCGCGCATGCTTGCGCGCCTTACGCGCATTCGGCGGATGCTTCTCTCGGTAGAACGTAATCCAGAGCATTGAATCTCGATGTTACCATTTCTCTTCTCCGCTCCCCCCTTAACACCAATTCTTCCCTTCTCTTCTTCCTTTATTTTTATTTGCCTACAGCGCCTGAACGAGGAAAACATATAAAGTGAATTGACGAGGAAGCGTAGGAAGCCACTCGTAAACGTCGCGCGCGCACACCAGCTCTCTGCGCGTTACGAATTTCGAGAGATGACTTGTGGGAATAATGGAAAGGGAAAGCAAACGTTTGCGGGTGAAATTTTTTCGTCTTCTCCTTCTCCATCTAATTTCACCTGCCCGCCGCGTTACGTAATCCCCCCCCCCCTACGTGGCTTTTTATCGTTATTTACAATTATTAATTTTGCTTTTTTTCTCCCGACAGGATTTCTTAAGCGTGCGCGCATATACAACAAACATTTTAAAACGAATTTCTCATTAGCTTACCTACTATTCGATTACTTTGCGCGATTTACTTATTCCAATCAAGCCGAATGACTCACAACATTATTTCGCTCGAGATCCAATATTCAGATCTGAAAAATAAAAAAAAAAGTTTGATATACATATTTTCGTCGAACGGCCAATAAAGCAAAATCAAACGACGCTGTCTTTCGATCGAGCCCGCTGCAGTCTTACATAAACGTTATTGAATATCACCGAATGCTGCCCAAGAGAGAGAGATGCATAAAAATCCGCGTTTTCCCATGCACGCCGAATCAGCTGATCGGCCGGCAAGCCGCGGCGACTGGTTGGAATAAGGAAGTGCGCCGCGGCGCCAAGTGAAAAAAGCCGTTTTAAATCCAGCATGCGGTAAGCCTCGAAATGCTCGGATATACCGCTTTTACCCCCCATACCCCTCCTGCCAGTTATATCTCCAGGGTGATCAGCTCTGTTATCAGGCCATAGGCGTCTCGGTCGAGCGCGCATCCTCTCCCAACTATACCGTCTGTGTGTATCCCTTGGATTACACGGCCCCCCTTCCTCCTCCCTGGGATGAAACGGCTCTTAAACTCGGCACTTGTTTCGTCGAGGCGTTATTTTCAGAGCCCCGAGACGACGACAGCCTTGTGTGTACCGTTCGATCCCGGCCGTCATCAGTGTATAGCGGCACACGCCCGCGCACACATAAACCTTTCTCTCTTGTGTATAATGATAATGCGGGACGGGTGGAGACAGGAGGCGGAGGGGGCACGATTCGCTCCGATTTCCTACGCGCGGTCAGAAATTACGGGTGAAAGCGCCGTGGAAACGAGCCTCATTTCCTCGAGGGCGTAAGAGGAGGGGGGGGGGAAGATAAGAGGAACACAACGGGAAGCTGAAAATCTCGCGGCTACGAGTCGACCTACTACTATGTATACTATGTGTCCAGGCGCATCGTCGCAGCACACGCGTGGCTATTCTCGGCCGTCGGCGCAGACGTTTAAGACAACTTTCGAGAAAACAAAAACGAAGAAACAGAGGCTAAAAGGGAGAAGCGTATGGTTCTCTTTTGGCTTTTCCGCAAACGAGGAGAAAATTGCAACTGTCCGGCCTACAAATGCACATGTATACCTATATATAATATCGCGCGACTGATAAGAGAACGAGATTATAATTGGCTCGAGAACGAGAGCTGCTCGTCGCTTGTTGATATTTGTAATAGCCAGACTCACTGCTTTCCCTGCGAGATAAACTTTTGTAATTGAGTTGACTACGAAAGACAACAAAAAAAAATAGCAATAAATAAAGGACCAGCGTCTGTTTATAAACGAGTAAAAGTCGGATGGACTTTCCAGTTTAGCCGAGCTTTTGCACTATATAGAGCTGTATACAGCTGAAAACACGCAGGGGTAATTATGCAGTGCCGCTCTCGCGATATTTATTGGCAGCTCCGTATCGAGGACGCGGCGGCGCTCTCGTGCTCCTTTATTTTTTCTCACACTCTTCGGGAAATCTAGAAATCCGATCGGGATAATCAATATATACGAAAAGTCCATTTGTAATGGAATAATAAATTTCTCAAGTACACACACACATACAGACGTAGACGCGCTCAACTTTATCCATATATTAGTTACAACAACACATCGTGCCTGCGAAAAACCTGTTGGTAGATTACAGCGCGTTACAATGAAAGGAGTGGCGCGCTTAATACGTTTAACTTGTATACGTGCATTTACGCAGATATCAATACCCGGGCAATGTGTTCTTTAAACTATTTAATTCGTATGCTCTTTATCGGAGTGCCGAGCTGTTGGTATAATTAGCATCACTTAGTGCTTTCGTTTATAACTCTCGGCTTTGTAATAAAACTATTTTACTTTCGACATCGCGACTATTGCAGGCATAACAATTAATTATATCGATTCGATTTTGATAACAAATCTATATACGATTACGCTAATGCTATAAAATTGCAAAGATATCGATATACCCGCCCCTCCCCAAAGAACAATAACATTTTCGCATTCTCGAATTTTTTTTCCCTTTTAAGAAAATATCCTTCCAATCAATTGCTACTCCTCCAAATAAAACGCGCGCGCATATACCCGTGGATTCTCCGATTCCCCGACGTAAAAGTCGTAAATTTTTCCCCCGTCCACGCGCGGATATCAAATCCTTAGGAAGCGAATACCGGGACTGCTCGTAAAAAAAAAAAAAAAATTCAACGCGCCGAAGCTTGACTTGTCTCGGGTCTGGTGTGTGGGTTCAAGAGCCCCGTAAACAACGCCGCCGTGGAATTTATGCGTTTTTACATGGCTCGCGAGCATAACAGCGCATACAGATATACACGCACAGGGCGGAGGAGCGAGAAAAAAAGGCACGCATCGCGGTTGCATCAGAGAAGCGGCCTCGCGTGCGTAGAACCACACGTCGGGAGAAAGAGGGAGAGGGAGTGCGGCCGGTGGAAGGTAAAGGGGCTTCCCGGCACGCGCCTGGGGCTTAATCTCGGCTTTTCACTCTGGCGATTGGCATTCGCTCGTCTCGACGACCTTGCCCAGCGCGGGGGACCTCGCGCCCTTGTCTCTCTCTCTCTCTGTGCTCGTCTGTGTGCAAGAGCGAGCGAGTGGGATGATGTGCCGCTGCAGTAGCTTTCAAGGCTGAACTTTTTCTGGACCGATGGCTGCGGCGAACTTGCTTGGCTCTCGATCTAAGAATTAATGAATGGAAAGTTGGAGACAATGTGAACACCGGGCAGATGGCCGCTACGAGTGAAGGAGCGTTTCTGAGGCTACGGGCCATATCAGCTGGAAAATTGATCATAATCCTTCTTGGTTTATCCCTTTTACTGTCCCCCCTCTCCCGCGCAAACGGAGGGATGTTAAATTTTTATCGGCTCTCTTAGCCGAGCAACCCGAGAACTCTCAAGAGTATCCGTTTCATTTTTCTACTTTTTAATATTCATCCTTATCGATGCTACTTTTTCATCTCCCTCCTCGCATTATTTTTTTCTTTAAAGGGCTCGTTAAAAATCGAGCCAAATTTATTAAAATTATAAGTTTGATAGTCCGATTGTGCACTTGCTGCTCGATTGCAGGAAAAAAAAGAAGAAAAAAGATGCTCGCTAGCTTGCAACACTCGTCGTTCATAATTGAATTTCCATCGCGAAACGGTCAATATTGTCCCCGAGCATTATGCGATTCCCCCCCCCCCCCCCCGGTGTATCAGACTTGGAAATTTCATAATCTTGCGAGAACTCGTTGATTCGTAGCAAACAAGAGAGGGAGAGTTCGACGAAGGCTTTTACAAATCGTCAAACTTTTCCGCCGAAAGTGCGCGGCGTATACGCTTTAATACCAACAGTTGTCGGACGAAATCGCTTCGCGGGAGGGAAAGTCGCGCGGGTAACAAGAGAGCCGGTAGGACACAGCCGAGTTGGCGCACATTCCGATCAAGAGAGAGAGAGAGAGAGAGAGAGAGAGAGAAGTCGAGCGCCACGCAAACACGTACAAAGCGCGCATCGATTACGTCCTTTCACGAGGAGGGGCCTCTCAACGGAGAGAGGGGAGTTGGAACGAGCTCGACTTTTTAAGTACCGGACGCTCCGACGTTTCGATTCGAGATTTTCTCCCGGCGAGGGAATAACAACAAAAAAACAACAACGAGACCGCAAGTGTTGAGAAATCGCGACGCTACGGGCGCTTGCTTTCTTTGGCATCCCGTTCTCTCTCCTTCTTTTCTATCGTTCTTGTTTTTTTTTTTTTTTTAATTAGTATTAGGTGTGCTTTTATAGTCTGCCCTAGAAGGATATCACGGTATTTACGGGTGAGAACTTGATTCGCGAGGGTCTTACACGTTCCCCTTACTTTTGCAAGCAGATGCAAATCAATTCGATTACAGCGAGTGCGATATGCTAATAACGAAAGTAAAATATTACAATCTAATCGACAGCGAGTCCCGAGCTAGATAAACACGTATACCTTTTCATTAACAATTTCTCCCAAAATTGATAAATTCCCAGCTTTTTCCAAGGCAACATCCGTTTAAATAACCCAACGGTTGAAATAATGAAATTACGAAAATTAAATCCGGATATTGACGTACCCTTGCCTCTCGTTCACCTGCCTATGTATCCCTTGATATTTCACGGCAATCAAAATAATGAAAAATTGAAGATGCAATATTTCAAGGGCACGCCAGTCAAGCCGCGTGTATACCAATCGGCAACCTCGGCCTTGGCTTCTTAATAAATTTAAATTTTTCGCCCCAGCCCCCCCCCCCTCCCCCAAAAGACACCGAAGGAAGAGCTTCCTCTATTTAAAATCAATTTTCATCCGTCGCTCGCACGAGCATGCGGCAGACACACAGACACATGCAAGCCGGCGAAACAAGACTATTACACGTCCGGCGCACGTGAAATATCTATCAAGGGAATATACGTAATTAACCTAGTTCGTTAGCAGGCCACACATATCAGGAGCAAAGACTTAAGTATCTTCGATCATCGTGTCTGGCTGGTCCTTAATAGAATCTGATAAACACAATTTGCACCAGGGCCCTGGCCCATCTCGCGCCCACGCTCCTCCTTCTCTACTCGACCAAAAACTAGAAAGTAAAGAAAGAAATAAGAAAAAAAGTGAACCTTATACCAAAATCGTATAGTACACCGGCGCGTGGCTAACGAGTTTACGAGTCCCCCACTAAAACTAGCATCAAGCCGTAAATCAAAGGAGGCCGCCGCGCGTACGCGACGCGGAAACTCTTACTTGCCAAACGCAGTCCAGAGTCGCTCGGAGAGAAGCTTAATAGCGTCCGTGAAGGCGTTTCACAAGTCCCTCCCTCTCTCTACAACTACTAGTCGGCAGCTAGTGCTCTACGTGCATGCTAAAAGGACGTGGAGTTTTGTTAAGTGCGAGGGTCGCGAATTTCGAAGCGGGAAATTCCGACACGCGCGATACTTGTTCTCCTCTGGAAAAGCAATAGCCCGAGGAGAGAGAGAGAGAGAAGGTGGTGTGTGCGTGTACGTGTCTCTCTCCGTAGACGCTGGACCTCCGAAGGTCCTTGAAGAGCCTTAAAGTCCGCGTGACAATCAAGGAAACGTATATTGTGGATTGAATAGTCCAGGGCGACGAATGCCCGTAAGAGGCCAAAGTTAAATATGTACCCAAGGTGCGAGCATGGGATTCGGTTTGATTAGATAAGGTTGAAGGATTTAATTCAATGGTTATGCCGTTAAAGCGCTTGTTTTCTTCTTAACAAGGCAAATGTCGAATGATCGTTTGTCGGTGATAATTGCGATGAGAGATGGTGAAATTTAATTTGATAAAAAAAAATGGCGTTTCGTCATTTTTCCGCGGCGATTGTTTGAGATACATCGAGAGACGCTCGATTAAAAATGTTCCTTTCGTCGATGCGGCACTTATTGGGGGGGTAGAAGAAAAAAGGGAAAATGAGTAACGATGTCGGCAACTCGGATTTTATTAAATGATAATGCGCGTCGGTGATAATCAGATGTGTGTATATGTGTGCCAGTATTAGAGAAGCGAAAGTTGCCGGGCGGACGTTCCTTCGCGATAAGAAATTATTTCAAGTGTAAACAGCTCTACCTTCGCTTATTATTATCGTACGTTCAATTTATTCGCGTTTTGAGCAGAAATCAATCGCCATATCTACCTATTGTTTCTGCGGCACATCGTATACCGGTGTATATTGAAAAAAAATCTTGTTTCTCCTTCAAAGAAATTCTCGTGCCAAAAAAACGGAAGAGAAAGAAAAAACAGCGTTTACGGTTAACCACAGGACCAACTTGACTCGCGGGAACGTCGAAAAGTCGTTCCAGCTCGAAAATCCAAAGCCAAAGTAAAGCGTCGTGTGTGTATGTTGGCTTCGAAGGCAGTCCGCGAGGTCTATCCAACGGGCGTCCTTGCCCGTAAACGAGCTCGAGAGCCGCAAATAAACAGGCAGTTGCTGGAGCCTCTGTAAAAACAAAGCCGCATCTTTGTCGGCCCTGCAGGCCTGCGTGGCACACGGAGGAGGGTGGGGGGGGGGGGTATCGATATAAAATCGATGGCCGTTAATTAGACGCGCTTAGAAGGATCTGCCCCCGGAGAAGCGACGACTATAGTGGGAGAGCGTTGACGTCCTTGAAATTCCAATATGCCACTGGAGATGCTCGATCGCGGTCTCCTCCCCTACTCTGCCAACTGCCAAATTGCAAGGGTCCAGGGCTATTAATCACAGCGCGGTATTGAGCGACGGCGCTGCTCCCACGCTATAAGCGCTGTCCAACGATAAATTACATCTCTCCGCGAGAACGCGCCTCGACACCTTCTAGACGTCCGCAGCGCACTTTCTTTTCTCGCGGCTTCCGCCTTCGGCGACAAACTTTCCTGATTGCTCGAATTGTTGAGGGCTAACTCGCTACGATCCTCTTTCTCTCCCTCGGCCCTGGACTTGAACTTTCAAGGGAATGTGGCAAAAGTTGAATGACGTTGATTTTTCTGCTGGTAAGCAGGGAATGGAAAATCATGTAACTCGAGGAAAATGTTAGGTCTGGGTGGTTCTTAAGTTGCCTGGCTTTAATGATGCCGGATAATCCAGTCCAGTGGTGTTTTGTCCGTTTAAAGTCGCGAGGTAAGATGAATTTACTGTGAATTTTGGAAATATTCGCAACAAGTGAGTTTTAATGGTCGCATAAAACAGATGTACGCGCGGCTATCGGCGTTAGAGCTGACCGTAACGGGATCGATTTTATACGCGAGATAATGAAAGTTATCGGTTACAATAATTGGCGGCTGATAAATTTTGAGCTGCGAGGAAAGCAAAGCTTCTCTTCTTAAAGTTCGACTTGTAATTTTTTTTTTGTTCATTTACATTCATTAAAAAAAAAGTGTAGTAAAATTTTTATAAGTCCATAAAAGAGTTTAAGACTGGTCAGCAATTTTTTTTCTTAAATATGGCTGTAAAAATCGATTTTCCGGCTATACCGTTTGCCTCGTAAAAAATAATTTTATAGAAGAATCTCAAACAGACAAGCTGTAAATTTTAAGAAAAAATATACAACGTCTGTTATCAGTCGCTGTGTTTTAACGCGACTGTTGGAAACTTAAAATAAGAATAATCTCCGGCTTTTCTTGGCACGTGAAATTTATGCGTTATAAAGTATCGAGTAAGACATTTCTCCAGTTTGTTTTTAAAAGCGCAGTAGTTATATTGTGCATCGTAAGCCCAAAGTTAAATTAACTGTTTGGGAAATCAACGTTAACAAGATTAATCACAGAAATAAATGAATAGAAAGCTACAAATAATAAAAGATATAGGCGATGCAAAAAAAAAATGAACGGTTCGGTCGGAAAAACGCAAATATTGGATATTAATACAGTTATTTGAAATATTAAAAGCCCGAGAGCCATTTAAGACGTTGAAAATAAAACTCTAATTAAGCGTCTCGCTTACATTTACATTAGATATTACAGCGAAAGTAACGTTTCTTTTCGGTTTCAGATGTCCCGCGGATTATACATAAATTTATTGCCGCTGCTTTCTTAGAAAATAAATACTATCCTCGTAGCCATATCTATAAACCTTACCCAGTTCACAAAAAGAAAAAAACGGCAAAACCATCTAAATAGTTTAAGTGAAATGGACCAATTGTCTCCTACAATGCGTTTTTCCTCTTTCCTCAATAACCCACATCTTATCGAAAATAATCTTTCTCTCTCGCATTAGAGCTCGAATCGAAACAGCTGATACTCAATCCCGAGCGCGCTAAACACCAGAGCGCGTATATTGCTTCCCAGGAGTCTTAATAAACGCAGCCAACCCACTTCCGTTCAACTTTCTCATCCCAGCATTCTCCTCCCGTTATTTCTCTCTCTCTCGGATTTTGGACGCCCGGCGTAATTATCCGAGAAAATAACAATATATAAATTATGGCTTGGCACAATCCGCCGCTTGACTGACAGACGCTGACGTAACGAGCTTCTCCGCCGGCGCATAGTCATCCCGCTACGACGATTGCGGCAGAGAGCCCATTGACTTATGAAGCCTGCCTGCCCCGGCCCACTCGAGAAAAGGAAAACAAAAAGTTTTTACATTTACACAGAGAGCATAACGAGTCGGAATACTCGGTGTCGCCCAACAGAAATCCGGCTCTCGCTCGCGGCCACAATTGCAACGAGCGGCACGGGCGACTTCCTCGTTCGTTTGGATTATTTCCAGCCGAAAAGCCTCGCGAGGAAAGTGAAAACCGTAGCGATCACGAGCGCGCAAATGCCGCGGCGCGGCGCTATGCTGATAAAGCAAAAGAGAGTTGCCCACTCGCTCGTCCGTGTCGTGCTAGCTAGTTACCCCACGCGAGCTACTCTGCTTTCTTCGTCTCCTCCCTCCCTCTCGCTCTGGGCCGTGAGATCGCGATTTTCATGAAAAATCAATGCGAATGCCCGGTCTTCGTGACGAGAAAATGCAGTCGAGTGATCGATGCTCTCGACGCGTCGACGGCTCTCCTGTCACGTGAAAGTGCGAATTCGATATGCTGCGCTTGTACTCCCCTTTCGAGCTCGGATACGCCTACCGGCGGTATCATCATCGGTTTGACTCTAAGTGGATGCCCGGGATTAACCTGATAATGGGATTAACGAGATGTAATGGAAATAAGAAAAAATTTTCCGAAACGACCTGTGGTTTTTGTGAATCCTTGACTGAAACAATTGTAAACTACATGCTTGACGTACTCGCGTTTTAAATTCAATTCCCCTTAATTTTCGGCCAAGCGATCGTTTACTTCGATATACGCGCAGAACAGCCTGGCTATTTTATCGCGACTTCCCAACTGTTATAATCCCTGAATTACGTTTTCCTTTTTTTTTTCACCGCATCTTCGACGCATATCTCGGCATACTATCGCGAGATTCTCGCATAAAAATTCCAACATCCTCGCAGTGCTCAAGCAAAAAATTACCACAATCCGACTTAACAAAGACATTATAAGAAATCGAGGAGGCATCTCTCCTGCTGAAAAAACAATTGCAAGCCGGTAACAAGCGAGACAGCAGCGGTAGCGGCTAATGAAAGGCATCCATCCCTACTCGAGCGGCTTGCGATATCTTTCACCATTCGACGTTTCCCCGCGGCCTGCTACCGATCCGTCGTCTTTGCCACGAGTATAACAGCGGCGCAGTCGGTCTTGAAACGCGAAATCACGCGAAAGTTCGAAACCGCGCGCGCGGCGTTCGACGCGTCCTTACAAACCATTGTTTACCCCGTTCGAGCGACCGCGAGTGCCTCTCTCAGCCCGTACGCGTGCGTCGCATCCTTGAACTTGAACGTTCTCTCTCTCTCCCATAGACGCGCGGGAAATTCGCCGCGTGAAATCGACGTTTCACCTTTTTTTTTCTCCCTGCCCCCTCGACATGGGCTACACCTCCCCCTTCATCGGTGAAATCAATCGAAAGTGCAAACAAAACGTCGCTGCGCGTATGTAGGAATTATATCGGAACGAAAGTGGCCGCATTGGCCGTTTCGAAAAATTGTTGTTATTCGCCCGAGCCATATCGTAATGCCAGCCCTGGTTACATGCTCGTGTAAGCAGCAGCCGAGTCTGGGATAGCGGCTAATTGATGATAATCGAGGGTGGAGGCAGGACAATTGAGAAAGCACGGGATATAGACACGCGGAAATCGACGAGAAAGTTGGACGGACGGAGAACGTGTGCCGGAGGTAAGCGGTTATTAGTTTGATCGGCTGCTTGAGCCAACAGTCGAATTTCAGCCTTGCTATTCACAACTCGGACGAATAACGAATTTTGATGATACTCTTACCTACATTTGCCTGTTTTCTTTTTCTTATTTTTTTTGGTATTTTTTTTATTGTCGATTGATGACCAGGTGAAATGCTGTTATTAATATTGTCAAATAATTAGCTGTAATTTTCGGGCAATTTTGAGAAACAGTTGTGTGTGCGAAAGGAAAGGTGTTAATAACACGTTACCGGCTATGAATTAAATTTTAGGATTTACGCGCGATATACGTTACGAGTTTGATATTTTTTAATTCGATAATGCTTATTAGCACGCGATCGTAGCTAATCAAATTTTACTGTCTAACGGTATAAAAAATTTCTAGAAAGTCTTGTAAAAAAGCGTTTTTGGAATTTGAAACGGTCGATAATACTACTTGTTCTAATGACATTGTTACGAGTACACGTTATCATATTTTGCTTGTTCTATAAAATCATCGATTTTATATTTATGCTCGTTTTTAATTCGATAGCAATAATTACCTTGTAAAATGATAATATAAATGCGCATAAATGTCGACCAGTTTTTGCAAATTAATAAATGAAAAATTACAACCGCAACTAGCATATTGAATACAGTAATGCAACGCGTGCACGCGTTTTCCTGTTACCATAAAACCAGTGTAATCATTGCAAAAAAAGCAGCTCAATAGAAATATATATTTAAACGAATGTAGAACTCGGTTAGCGGGTATAAATTTTCCTTTCTCCATAAGTTAAGAAATTCATCGAGACCAGATAGAGAGAAGTCGGAGGAGATACGACTATAATGACTCTCGAATCGACTGTATAATTATATACAAGCGAAAAAAAAAGAAATGTTTCACATCGCGTCTTAAATCTAAAATTTGTCATGCGGATGCGAGTGGCGCAATGCCAAGATAAATGGAAGTTACCAAACGAGCCTTAATAGCCAAGCCGAGAACACATGTGCTTTTTTTAAAAAAAAGGTGATTGCGTCATGATTGGAAAATATTTTAACAAGTGCCTTGCTTTATTGTATATAAATACCCCCGCGACTATATCGAGTACCAATCGATGCACTTAAGGGGACCAAGTATTTAAGTCCACAGAACCGCTCATTCGACCTATCGTTCTTTTCCTGCCAACTGTATCACGCACTACACGCGCGACAAAACGAAATCAGCTGTTATCCCACGGCGATCTTCTAACTGAGGACCAAAAAAAAGAATACTCGCGCTTTCTCGCGGAAAATACGAGGCATTTCCGCTCCGAGATCGGCGATTTTCGCGGCGACATGGAAATATTCATGCGGCTCGATTCATCCCGTAGTAGCAGGACCCCGTTCTACATCTCCCAAACCGGAGCTTTCCAAATGCCGGAATCTCCTCGTGTCCGCGCGTGTACATGTGCCGGTAGTCTGATCGGATTACTTAATACAGTGCTCCGGCCGATATTTTCCGATGCGAGTAATTGCTGGTGGTGCACGTGTGCGCGCGCGGAGGCCGAGTATAGGGCCGCCGCCGCGCACACGGCAATCACTTTCCTATATCTATCTCGGCCAAGTCTCGAGAGCGACATTTTATGCGCATATTTTTGACCCGATCGCCGAGACTGTATCGACAGGTTACATTCGGTCGAAAAACCGCTCGATCTTTAACTTGCTCGATCGGGCGGAACTCGCTCCGAGGCTTTTCTGATAACCAATAGCTCGAGCTATACGGGTTTTACTAGAAACAGAGCAGAAAATAGCTTGGAAAAATTGCGGATCTTGTGGCCTGTCAGCGCTTGGATATAAAAATTTGTGCTTGTTTTTTTTTTCTTTGATTCGCTCGCGTTGATATTGCTTTTTTAATTAACTTTTTTCATCGGAAAATGCGGAATTATACTGATGTAGAGCATTCTATGATACTTAAATGAATAATTTTGTCGTTTTGAAAAAAATAATATCTAACCTGATAAATATTCTTATGATTGCATTAATTTTTCGTTACAGATATGTCTCCCGATAAAGAAGAAGATCTCAAATCATGCTGAGATCCAGAAACGATGCTCTGCTAGGCGGCACTCTTTTAAGCCTGCTTATTATTTTTACCGTTTCCATCGACATATCGACAGGTAAGAAAATCAATAATTATGTCAAGAGTATGCAATAATTTAAAAAATAATTCATTTTGAAAGGTGTTTCATATACTTGCGCCAAAGTGTGCTACAAAGCCGTTATCGAAAGGCATCTCGTCTACTCAGGTTCCGTGGTGTAGCGGTTATCACGTCTGCTTTACACGCAGAAGGTCGCCAGTTCGATCCCGGCCGGAACCATTTTTTTTATTTTTTTTTATTTAATTGATTTTTATTAATTTTTACCTAATAGAACAAAAATTCAGTTAATTTTTGTTTAATAAGTTTCTTTGGAAGTTTTGACGTGTGAAATCATACTAGTTTTGACATGTGGATCATACTAGTATTTAGCATTGTTAAAGTAAAATAATCATATCAACCAGTGAAAAAATAGAATTTGATTTTAATTGTTTTATTTCTTTAAATTTATAAATATCATAACACTAATATTGAATCACGGAAAACAACTTTCTTAAAATTAAAATTATATCAGATTCAATACACGTTTTCGAAAACAAAACTCACTAATTAAGTGTAGTAATTATCTTTATTTTTTTCAACTTTTTTTCATTTTTACTTAAAATTACAGCAAATAATAATCAGCTGTATTTTCTCTTTGATCCATAAGCTATTGCCTGCCAAAGTTAATTTATCACATTACACTGCAACGTCTTAATCGACAAATAACCGGCTTGCAACTACCGATTTGTAAATTGCAAAGCTGACGCTCAGTCAATTGAACCGCTCCGAACACTAATTTTGGCTGTTTCAAAACTGTTTTTTGATACTAAAACAATTATTTCACAAAAGAAAGATCCAAATAAAGGGAAAAATAAATTCCGAGTGCTGCCAACCTTTTTAGCGGAACGCAAACCTTTTCCCATAATCTCCATTTTAGATCGTGAGATCGAGGTCTCCGTACGTTTAACGCACAATGCCCGCACTGCTGTTGGCGTGCCGCCGGTACACCTTATTAATTTTTTCGCGTTTTATCGAGCCGAACTGGGAATTCACGCTAATTATCGCGCACATAATATCGTTGATGAACCGAAAAATTGTTATGTTCACAGATATACATCGTGACTTTTTTTATCGTACGTTTTTCCCGGCTTTTTATTACTACATTTCAAAATATATAAATTAATTTTTTCTAAACGAGTTTTACGAAAGAAAACAAATTTTTATAGAAATAATCAAATGTGCTGATCGAATTAGACAAATGTAAAAAAATACGTTATATCTATCTTGTAAACTCGAAAGAAAAATTTTTCGTACTAATATGGAATAATTTATGGATTTATATAATTGAGCATGTACGAATGCAGCGAGCAGAATATAACTTGATTAATTGATTTCGGCGTACGTACGTAACACGTGCCAACCCGCTTGCGAAACAAACGCGGATGTTTGCATATCTTCTTCCTGCCCCGGGTATAAGGACAGACTTGTAGCATCGATTTCATTTTGTGATCACATAATACTTTTGGCTTCATATATTTTATTCAGGATTGACAGCAAAATACACGCTGACCACCGAGAAAAATGATTTGCAAACACAAAGAGGGAGTGATATACAGTTATACGCGTCATTTATTATTCACCACTTCCTTATTGAATTCGTCAAGTTCCATAAATAGAAAGCATTTATTGCCGTGTACTTACTTTAATTAAACTTCGAAAGTACTACCCGAGAAACTCTCATGTAAATTTAGACATTCGATATTGTTGTAAGGTGTCCGTTGAAACGTATTAATATCCATATATTGTAACGTATGCCACCTTAGCATATCAATATTCCCTATGCATATACAACAAATACAACGTGGAATAACTAATTAATAGACCGTTAGTTGCGCGCAAAACTAAACGCGCAACGATTAATAAGCCGAACACATAATCAGCGGAGAGGCGCGCACAGGTGCGTTATCTCACGAACGGCTCTCTCGCGACCTCGAACGGGCTGCACAAAGCAGCCAGATAAAACGCATCCGCGCCAAACTGTACAGCCACTGCAGGCATATCCCACGTCGCGAAAAAAAAGAAGAAGGAAAGAAAAAAAACTAGCGTTATACCCGCCAACAGGTCGCGAGTGCAATGGGTCGTTAACCGGACTAATCTCGCTTCCCGGCTTGATTTGCATCGGAAAGACACAGTTCCCAGAATTAATCACGGGGTAGAGCAGCAACCAGGCCGCGGGAGCGTCCTTTGTTTCCATGCCCAAGCGATCTGGGTCATCTCCCGATCATCGATATAATTAATCGGCCGCTAACAAACCTACCCCTTTCCCCTCCTCCCCCAAGTCTTGTGTAACACTTGCTCGCGCGCCCGCGACACATTACGTCTCTCCCCCTCCTCCAGCCTGTCCGGTGCGGATTTCTCCGTTTTTCACGCGTCGACGTGCGCGCATTGCGCAAGTATACGGTGTCCTATAGCATGTGGATGGGCATATGAAGCAGCGCGATGGTATAGATACATTTCTTTCTCTTTAACGATTTTGTAACCGAACGAGCGCGAGGGCGTCATTATTCTTGCTTCACCGCTCTCTCTCTCTCTCTCTCTCTCTCTCTCTCTCTCTCTCTCTCTCTCCTCTCTCTCTCTCTCTCTCTCGCGAGCAGCAGGTGACATTTAACGAGTGCCTGGACGGGTGACAAATTACAATGTATACTTGCGACATTTTTGAGGATGCCCCCGTTTATTTGGGAGGAAATGGAAATACGATTGAAATCCTAATTATCCATTTTCTCGGAGTTCCTGGGCATTTGACGTATACCGAGCTATACTTAATTGCCCTGGTGTACACTTTCAAATCCGAAACGTTGAAAGTAATCGAATTTCTACCGGTCCGCGGCATAGCGAACGAGCCGACTTCCTTTATTAATCCAGTGAAACTTTCGTATCAGTGCGCGTGTCGTAGTGCTAATAAACGATTATCGTTACACACAAAACCCCCCCTGCGAGCGCTAAGATACACATCCGAAGCGACGCGCGTAATTAAACTTATCGTCTGTAAGTAAAAGGATCAGCGAAATCACCGGTCGCTTGCTCAGTCACTCTGTACCCTTATTATACCGCTCGAGCGCAATAATCTGCTAAACGCGCTCGGCTCTGTTTTTTCTCTCTCTCCGGTCGCTAATAAATATAATTCAGGCTCCGAGGGCGACAGAGCTGCGATTGCCGCGAGAAGAAGCCCGAGAGCTGTTTATTATAACAGCAAGCACAGCGTTTCCCTAATCGCCCGGAATGTCTCTCGTTTTCTGTTATTATATATCCCGAGTTTAGACGTGAAGTAACGCGTCGGGCGTGCTCTCCCGCCCAAGAATGCGCTAATTTTGCCGAGTTACAGACAGCCGTGCACAGGGAGGAGTTGCGCCCGGGCAATTTAGCCGGCAGGGATAGCCGTCGCGTTGGTTTTTCCGCAATTAAAGGTACTTTATCGGGCAGTGGTCGGTAATAAGCCCCTCGCTGCCGGCAATGCCGAAAGCGCGAGAACGTTACGCTTGGGCTGACGAAAGGAAATTCGGAGTAAGAAGGGGGGGGGGCGATGAAAAGGGAGCAACTTGATTATGATATTTATGAGTCGCGCAAGTGATATTTCTCCCCCGACTATTGTTATTAGCCGCGGTGCGTTTCGCTCGATTCGTTCCGATTTTAATGGGGGTTGTTGCTGTACGGGAGGAGTACACCGGAGGGGGGGGATTATAAAGCCTGTTGCGTGAGAGCTTCATTTGAATAACAACGGAGGAATGTTATACGCTTTTTCCTGATAATGGGCGAATCGAGTTTGAAAAGTAGGTTATGCACGAAATGAGCTTCGAAGAGCGTAATATTTTTTACCGGGCGTTCGATATAGCCCTTCGTCTGTAACACATAATGCAGAGAGCATTGGCGGCGTAAGGGGCGAAGAATAAAAATAATTCGAATAATCGAAAGTACAGAAGTGTGCTCTCTCTCTCCGCGCGTACAGTGGAGCCGAGAGCGGTTGAAATCGCGCGCTACGGATCTCATATTGTTCCGAGACGCGAATTCGCAAGAGTCTCTCTCGCGCATTGTGCTCGGCCGAACGCTTTTTTTTCGAGCCTCATTGTTCCCAGACGTAAACATATATACGCGCCTCTCCGAGAACGTCAAGATGTTCGAGCCAACGAAATGAGAGAGAGAGAAAAGAAACTATAAGAGGCGAAAACTCTTTGCCACCGTATATGCGTCCGAGCTGCGTTGACTTTGTTTGTTTTTTCTCTCTCCTTCTGCCGCACTCGACAATGCTTTAATTGTTTTATTGTTGCGCGCGGGCCATAAGAACCCCCCAGCAATTCCTAAAGCCGCTTTTAAAGTCCATTCGCGAGTTTGTATATATATAATACGTTCATCCGCGCAAGCAGAGAGCCGATTAAACGCAAACTCGCAGGGCCTGAAAAGCCACTCTCGCTCTCTCTCTCTCCCGCGAAATCCAAATAAAATCGAGCGAGAGAGCTTATAACCTAACCCGCACATACAATCCCCTCCTCTACCAATCGTCCTTCCAACGATCCAAGAAACAGGCTTATTGCGAAAACAGCAAATTCTCCACCTGTTAATCGGGAGGGAGGAGGGAGGGTAATAGAAAGACAGGGAGAACGCTCTATCTCTCGCTCACGCGCCGCGTCATTATTCATCCGCCGCGTGTGTACGCGGCCTGTCCGCGGGCTAAATCCAACAGAGAGAGCACATAGCTGTGTGTGCACGTGCGCGGTACCGCGATCGGAAGGAGCGGGGCCGCGCCCGAATGGAGCGCGAAAAGGCGGCCGATGCCCCTTTCACTATCGCGGGCGCGGCCAAGCGACCTGGTCGCCCCGTTCAGCAGCTTCGCACGCTATGCGCCTATAGCTGCTCTCCATGCCCTCAGATCCATATGCGCTCCAACGGAGCACACTTTACAGCTGCCCCCTACTCTCGACCTCTATCGGCTACTCGTATTCCACACGTCTGGCCAAAGCCATGGTCTTGGCGCTTGTAAGACACGGTTTTCGAGGGAATAAGTTATTTGTACACACTGTATGCTTCGCGGGGAGAAATGGGGAACGTTTTAACGGGCTTCCATGACGTTTCGAAGATCGTAAATCAAACGGACTAATCGCGTGCTCTTTAAAAAGATATGAACGCTTCTCCTGTTACACTTTAAACCGCGTGTATAACAGTGCGTCGTTTCCGACGCATCGAAATTATTGGGAAAAAAGCAAGGTTTTTATCGCTGCTCCAAGATCGACATGTGCTTCGCTCGGAGAAAGTTTTCTACAATGAGCAGCGCAGCTTGGCACGTAGACGTAAATTGGGTATCGGCTTCGGCTCAAATTGTTCCACTTCACTGTCTGCCTAAGATTCTCCACCTGACTGTGTGTGGGTTTTCATTTCACTTTTAGTGCCCGAAAGAGAGCCGGAGAAAAAATTTTTACAAGACGCTTATTATAAAAGTTAGCCTTATAACGCGGGCCTCGTTAGCAATTAAGAAGTGAAAATTCACACGATCATTTTCCAATATGCAACTCTCTAAAAACGAAAAAGTCGTAAGAATGCAATTATTACTTTTTTTTCTCCCTAAACTAACTTTTACTTAAAATGGATATGTTCTAAATTTTCTAATAATAAATTTAGCTCAAGCGTCGAGCGTAATGGCGAAAACATAAGTTTATACTTTATAGCTTGGCGCTGCTCTTAAAGAAAGTACAAACGATCCCAATTTTCCTGTCGATGAAAACGAAATAAATTGCAGGCTTTTGTTTTGGCAACTTAATTTAGACGTAAACACCATAGAATCTACCGACTTTTTTTTCTTATCTGTTCGTAGGATGTCAGTTTTACCCAATTGGAGAGTATCTAAAATTCGTAAGGGTCCCGGAGAATTTGCACATCGGATCGGAGCTCCTCACGATCGAAGTACATCCGAGAAGTCGTTTGGCTATAATGTCCGTCGACAAAGTAAGTAATCTACGTAGAAAAAAAACAAAAATTGTTCAAAATTCTAGAAAACAAATGTTTCCCTACTACCCCTTGAACGAAAAAGAATTGATTATTTGTCAAATTCAATCCCCCGGGCTAACAAGCTGCTAAAGTCCAACACGATTACCCGAGTGTCGCTCGACATCCTCTCACTTCTGAAATTTCACTTCCTACCCCACTTCCTCCCCATCCCCCCGAAAAAAAAGAACTCCAGCCAAACTATGTCAAAGCGAAGGAAAAGAAAACTCTCTCGCCCCGTACCAAACGAGAGCGACAAAAAAAAACACACCCTACTTACTTTCGCAGGAGGAAGACGTAAAGTTCTTCGGCTACAAGGACGTAAACAAAACTCACGTCAGCGTCGTATTAGCGCAATCGCTGGAGGATCTCGTCGACGCGGACGCACCGCGTAATCTGCTAAAGTTTCGCCTCGTCTGCGACCACTCGGACGGCACCAATTCCCTCGTAAGTACATGTTATGTCCGGCGCATTTTTCTCACCCTCGACCCATCTCCCCCCCCCTAAACTTTTAGCCCTTTCGCTTTCCTCCCCACCATTAAGGGCTAATCCAGGGAGCATCCAGGTCGCATGGCAAGTAGCACGTGCTCTGTTGTGAGCGTGTAAAAGTTAAAAGAAAAAAAAGGCCAGGATATACAGCGAGGCTCGCTTTCGATAAATACACCAACGCTCTAAGGCCACGGCTGCCCCATCGCACCGGCTAACCCGGCGATTATTTAATCGCATCATGTTTGCTCGAGGTTTCGCCCGGATTTCAGCCGTGTATATACAGTGTGTATTAGCGGCTCGTGGCACGGAGGCTCTCTCCCTCTCTACTCGGGCTGTGTACTAAGGTCGCGCCCTTGCGATTTACTTATCCTCCGCCCGAGATTATTTTATCCTCCTCGGGTACGTGACGAGCTTGCATTTCATATCGTATCAAACTTTTACTTTTTACTGCAATCTGTCTCTCCTCGTTTTTATCACTCCCCCCAGCCCTTTTTCGTACCAATCGGACTCTCGGATATATCTCTCGCCCTCTATCTTTCACCTTTTTTTTCCTTCTCCTCTTCTTCTCGCCGTCGCAAGAAGAATCTGCAAAAGAAGTTTTACGTTCGAACGCGCGAGGATTGTCAAATGGATTTTATACTCGCCGCTCTCTCCCTCCAAGTGTTTCGATATTAAAGCTACGCTTAATGCTCGAGCGAACTCCGGGATTGGAGTGGCTTGATTTTAAAGGGCCGGAGATAGTTTCCGAGTTTATTTTATTTTATTTTTTTTTTTATCGCTTGGCCTCTCGCGTTATCGACTTTCGAATTGCCGAGTAATTTATTAATTTGATAAATTTCAGGTTTCGTCGCATTTGTCCGTGACGGTTTATGTGGAGGACATAAACGACCATGCGCCACAATTTATAGATGCTCCTTATCATGTTACCGTTGACGAGCTTTCTCCCGTAGGTAAGGATGAACTTTTTATTTTCCCACACACACACAATGACATATGAAATATCGACGATGTGCCTTTATAAACCTGCTCAATCGATTCCCGCAGCAAGTTTAACTGGTTGCGTCTTTTGAAATAATTATGTTCTTATTGTTAACAAATCGACTCTCGAATAAACGTCTCTCTTGTTTTATAGGTCTGACGATTTATCGGGGCATACACGCCATTGATAAGGATAAGCCTAATACACCAAACAGCGATGTACATTATGCGATAACCCAGGGTAACGAGCAGGGCAAATTTACTCTCGAATCAGGACACCGAACCGCTTTAATCTTAAAGAAGCCATTAGACTACGACAAAGGCGACCGGGAGTATAACCTCATTATAAGCGCTATCGTAAGAATCTCTCAAGCGTTAAAAAGAAAAATAATTGATTTTCTTCAATAAAGCATGAAATAACCATTTTAATACTGTCGAAAGGATCGAGGCACGCCACCGAAGAGTACAAACACAACGGTTAAAATAACCGTCGTCGACAATGACGACTTGGATCCTAAATTCACCCAAGACACTTACCGCACCGAGATTTTCGAGTTCTATCCGCTACCCGTAAGTAGAAAAATTCTTTTAAATAATTTTCCTTCATACAAAACCACAACTTTAATTAAAAACAACAACAACCGAACGGTATACGCAGAGCAAGCCGATCCACAAAGAAATCGAGTTCGCAACGCCGATCCGAGCGATCGATCAAGACCGCGACATCGACGCACCGATGCGCTACGACATAATATCCGGCAACGAGCGGGGCATGTTCCATCTGGACCCGCGCAACGGCACGCTATTCCTCGAGCGCGCCATCGATCTCGAGGCCGAGCGTAATCTGCCCGGCAACACGTTCATCATTCAGATACGCGCCAGTCAGATCGATAATCCGCTGCGGGCCGCCGGCGCTCGGCTCGAAATCGAGATTCTCGATCTAAATGACAATCTGCCGGAATTCGAGGTCGACTTTTACAACATCAGCATCGTCGAGAATCTGCCCAATGGCTTTAGTGTGCTGCAGGTAAGCCCCGATTACGAATGTTGAAATACATTGGGGTTTTTTTCTGTTTGTTACATTAAATTATGTGTGTAGGTGATAGCTTACGATCGAGATCAGGGGGAAAATTCGGAATTCACGTACGAGCTCAAAGATCCGTCCGGTGCGTTTGCCGTTGACTCGATGACCGGCTGGCTAACCGTGCTCGACCAAAACGTTCTCGACCGCGAGAACAAGTCGTTTTTGCACATGCAAGTGTTGGCCGTGGAGAAGCGCCCGAGTGTCGTCAAGTCATCGAACGCTTCGTCTGTAGTTGACGTCGAAGTGACGCTGCTCGATGCCAACGACAATAATCCAGTTTTCGTGCCTGGTAATCTGTTGGAACTTGTGGCCCACAGCGATTTCAAAGCTGGTACTATCATTGGCCAGGTATGAATGAAAAAAATATTAAAATTACATTTATAAAATATAATAGTTGCTGTTCGCGATTAAAATAACCGTATTTCCGCCGATAAGGTTGAATTAGTTCTGAAGAGACATCCCTCGCAAATATGTGATATTTAAGATGATCCTATTGTTGGATGAAAGAGACTTTTTTTTACTCGAGCATAATGCGGTACAATACGACCAGCATACATAACACGCGGTATTCACTGCATCTTTTCTTACGAAAATATAATAACTTCAAGCCCAGAAGCAGTTTTTTTTCTTAATATAAAAAAAAAGAAACTCGAATAAGAATGGTTGACCAACTTAAATCAACGCAAAAATTTATTCAAAAAAACATTGTATACGGCATAGGTAACCAAGATGTACATTAAATCCAACGATTCTTAACACACACAGGTCCACGCAATTGACAAAGATTTAGGTGTAAACGGCCTGGTGCGCTATAGGCTCCAGCGTCCGGGCAACTTTAGTGGCAGCATGCCCTTCGCCGTTAACCCCGACACAGGCGTGATAAGCGTCTCCGAGAGCCCGATACTCGAAGGCCGTCACGTCATTTTCGTCGAGGCGGCGGACCAGCCGTCCAATCCCAGTGAAAAGCGAACCTCCCTCGCCGTCGTTACAATCGACGTCTTTCGACCCGACGGTTAGCGAGCTTTCTCCGTACTATTTACTCTTTATACTCCGAGGCATTTTTGCTGGACGCTTCTTTTTTTTAAATTCGAGTAAATCAATTCGAAAACTTGATTTGTAGACCGGTGGAAAAAAATTATTACGGTCGTACAAAGTTAAGAAAATGGAGAAGTTCTTTGTAAGACTCGGTGTTATTTATCTCTCTAAAAACGTATTTGATTTAGTATGCATTAAAAGAGAAATATTATGTTTATAAAGCTGTGAAATGTTGTTTTTTTTTAACAACAATAACTATAATAATAATAATGACATTTTGCAAGTCGCAAACTTTCGATCTAGTTTCCAATTTTTCGTCCTCGGTAAACTTTAGATTATCTGTAAGCCTGTCGAGTTGTAATAATGTAGGTTCTTTATTTGAATCGAAGGTCAAGGATCGAAAGCGCCAGACTTCATAGGGGCACCCTACGAGTTCTGGGTTGGGGCTAACGTACCGATCGGAACGAGCGTTGGACAAATCAGGGTGAACGAAGCCGTTAAGGGTAAAGAAGTGGTCTACGATCTTCTCCACAGTTACCATGAAGGTGGTAAGTTACGTTATACGCCCGGGAGGTCGCCAATTTCATTAAAATGTTATAACTTGCAAAATAACGCGGATGCCAACTTGATTTTTTTGAAGAAAAAAACATAAAACCGACCATTATGAACTATCTTACAAATTTCCCGATTAAAAATCTCGTTGCTTTTTAACTAACAGCTCGACATTCTTAACATCGCTCTTAAGAAAAAAAAATAACTAATGCCTCCGACTCCTGCCTCGCTAATAATCATTCCCGCCGAACCGCAGAGTAAACCCGTTCGTAATAGAGCAAGCAAACAGCCATTGCAGCAGAGTATAACAACCGAGAGCGCGAGCGCGCCCCTTTACCTGAGAGCAAACAAAAAAAAGAAAGACAAGCCGTCGGCAATTACAACTTTTCCAACAAACAACACGAGCTCATTGGCTTCCTCTCTCTGAGTCTGTTTTTGTCCCGAAACAGTGCCTTTCGCCGTGGAGGAACGCTCAGGGACAATAACAGTGGTCGACGAGATCGAGCGTTACAAGAAATCGTCTTATGACTTCGAGGCGGTCGTTAGCGACGAGAAGAGCCTGAGTCTAGTGACCAACGTCTCCATCCACGTGGTCGATCCAAACGACGAGAGCGGCATTTTCGCCAAGTAAGTGAAATAACCTTATCTGCCGGAGCCCAGGCCCCTCGGGCAACTACTGGCTTACGCGTAAACTGCCCCCGGTCCGTATATGACGCTACGAAACGATCGCGCAGATTGCGATCATAACCACAAGGGCAGGGAAGCTTCGTTTTACACAGACCCCGAGCTTGACGGCTTGGGTCGATGAACGCGATATTGTAATGCCACCGCTGCAGTGCAGGCAAGCAAGCGCGTCCTTAATTTGCGAAAGAAAGAGAGGAGCGCCGCTTTGTCTCGTGTCGACAAGACGCTCGATTAATTGATACTCGCCGAGCCGTCATTTTCGTCGGGAATTTTATTGGGTAAACAGAGAGTAGAGTGCTGGCTGTAATTATATCCGACGCCGGTGTTTAGTCGGTAAAAGATCCGTTATCGCCCCGTCGTTTATGAAATTTTACCGAGACCCCCGTTTGGTAAATTTAGAAATCGCTTTATTTTGGGCTTTATTAAAATTTATCTGGCCATCACGATCGACACGACAATTTAATGCCTGAATTAGACATGTATATGCTCATTGAACGCCAACTAAGTAGTTTAATGTTTATTAGTAATACGTTTATAAAAATAGATAATCGTGTAATCGTATGAAGTAAACGAGACTAATGAGTGTTAATATGCTTAATACAGCAATAATTTATTTGACTAAATAAATTATTGCGTTATCTAAACGTATACTATTTTTTTCTTGTTTCAGCGGAACTACTAAAGCACCACTTGTTTTTCACGTGAGAGAAAATGCTGTAGGAGCTTTTATTGGACACGTCGTGCCAGCCAACGTCAGTAGTGGCACTTTAAAGAATGTTCGTTTTTTCATTGCCAACCAGCAAGACGTTTCCGAAATTGCTATCACCGATACCGGAACTCTGTATACACCGACGGGTTTGGATAGAGAGAAGAGACAAAATTACAGCGTTACCGCGATAGCCGAAAGCCCGCGTGGAGTTGGCATTTTCCAAGTGAGTTTTAAAAACGTTTCAATGGAAATTTTATATGTACGCTTCGTTATGGAATATCGATATTTTTAAAGAAACGACGCTTCTATAAAAAGCATTAATGAATATTTCAATTAAAGTAAAAGAAACTAATTTTGACAAATATCATCATAAATTGTTCAGATGGAACATCCATATCGTCATCATATTATCCGTCATTCGCAGTAAAACAAAACATCATGCTCAATCAGCGTGTCGTGCTTTAATACAATATTGAAACGAATTGTTGAATGTAGGTGACAGTAATAGTTGACGACGAGGACGATAATGCTCCGATATTTTCGTCAAGCGCTTATGAAGGTCGAATATTGGAAAACAGCCCGGCCGGCACGGAAGTCATTATGACGAATCACGTGTCAGCAAAGGATCTCGACGAGGATGCAAGCTTTACGCTCAAGCTTAAAGGCGAGGACAGCGAGTTGTTCCAAATCAATCAGATCACCGGCCGGATCTTTTTCGTTGGCAACTCGACGAGTCTGCTCGATCGAGAGGAAAAGCCTCTCTACGACCTTCGCATCGTCGCCGGCGAGAAAAGTAAGCAAATATTCTCAAGGTTCCGGAGCTTTTAACGCTAATGTATTAAAATGTACGATTCAATTTTAGTCGTTTAAATAAATTGCATCATCCCGCTGAACCATAGCGATCTTGAACGTTTGACAATTATCACGACTGCTTTAGCATTATCAAATTGCTCCGTGAATGTATTAAAATAAAAATTTATAATTATTTGTTCCAGACAAAAAGTCATCGAATGTATCCCTAACAATTCAAGTGGAGGACGAGAACGACAATCCGCCAAGTTTCGCGCAAATGATCATCTTACCCGATCAAGGTATTCGAGTGTCTAAAGAGGACGTCCTAAGAACGAATGTCAAGGAATCGAATTCGTCGAAAACAACGGAGGGCAGCGATTATCGATCGCCCTTACTCTACGTGCCTGAGAACGTGACGATAGGTGCCCCGATAATTCGTTTAGTGGCCCGGGATCCGGACGATGGGAGAAATGCTGAAATAACATATGGCATTCTCTCGGAAACGGTCGCCCCGGCTTTCTTTAATACCAAAGCCAAGTCCAGCGTCATGGTCAAGCATTACTTTGTTATGGATTCGAGGTCCGGAGAGATATCCGTTGCCGGGGCTCTGCCTGCGGATCATGACATTGTTCTAGATATCGTCGCCAGAGATCATGGCGGACTGATGGATAACGTGACGGTGCGCATCCGCGTGGTTGACGTGAACGATCATGCGCCGGTTTTCAAGCAGTCTTGGTACTCGTTTGACATTCCCGAAGGCGTTTACAAGAAATTTGAGATTGGCAAGATAGAAGCTCTTGATGAGGATTATGGGGATAATGCTAATGTCACTTACGACGTTGCTCCCTCTCATTTTGATAGAAATGCTAAATTTGAAATATCAAAGTGCGTTGAGTATATTCTTATTGATCCTTCATGTTTTTAAATTACTACGACTAAATTCTGTTGTTTACGTTCGCAGATACGAAGGAACACTTTTCGTCACCGGAAGTCTGGACAGAGAAACTCGAGACGTGTATCACTTCAAGGTCATTGCCAAAGATAATGGCACTACGAAGATGTATTCAAGTGTCGATGTCGAGCTGCACCTGTTAGACATCAATGATAATCCTCCCACCTTTTACGGTTATCAGAAGATTGGAAAATTACCAAGCTCGCTGGTGGATGTTTATAAAAAGGATTCGAAGCAACAGCTAGTGCCAATTTATTACGCTTCTGTGCCAGAAAATAGTCAAGTCGGCACAATTGTTACGAAAATTCACGCAAATGACTCCGACTTTATGGGCAATGGCAATGGCGTTATTTTATTCGATCTTATGCACGTTAAGGGTCAGATGCAATATTTTACAATTGACAGTAAAGAGGGAATCGTTACGACAATAGGAAATTTCGACTATGAAACTCAGGTTAAGATTTATAAATGATATTTCTATGACTATTTTTACGCGACTATAAATGTAGAATTAATTAAAAAATTTCTGTTGATTTAGAACGTATACAATTTGACAGTAACTGCCAGTGATTTGGGACTGCCGAGCTTAACTTCGACAGCTCTATTGGTTGTTAGCATTTTGGACGTAGATGAAGGTCCAGAAGATCCAAAGAGGCCAGTCTTCCAACATCGATACTACGAAGTCGAAGTTGATGAAAATACACCGATTCCCATTAAGATATTAGACCTGAACGTATCCGATACTTACAAAAACGAACAAATCCGTTACAGCATTGTGATAGATGATTCCGACTCTAGAGAGCACTTTATGCTGGATCCGAGAAATGGCTCATTGTATTTGTTGACGAACCTCGATCGTGAAATACGAGATACGTACGAATTAAAAGTGCGGGTGGATAAAGTGAAAACTGCCAGGGGAATGCCGGTGATGATATATCCGGTGGTTGGCGAAAGACTTAATGGACTTGGACCTAATGAAGCGAAGATTATACTGAAGGTGAAAGATGTTAATGATAATGCGCCGAAGTTCAAAACGAATGGCAGACCAATTTTGGCAGCGGTCCCAACCTCCGCTTATTACGGCTACAACATTATTAAAGTCGAGGTAAAAAATACAGATTACTTTTGGTTTTTGTTCTGCTTATTCCAACTGACCTTCTGCAGAAGCTCAAAAGTAATTAACTATAATTGATAAAATTGATATTTTTTTTAAAGCTAATATCTCTCTTTTTCGCGTACGAAACAATCGTAATTATACTTTTCTTGAAAATTTCCGAACATCGTAATATTACTTTTTAGTCTATTTACTGAAACCACGAGGCATGCTTCTATCATCTTTTTTTCTTCTTTCTTATCAATAAGCCACGAGTGGCATAGCGCATCTTGCATTAGCATGCACTTGCGATAAAATGCAGCGCGTCCAAAATCGATATCTTATTATTCCCCGAATACATCAAGTCAAAATATGCACATCCATTGTCTGGCATCTTCTTACGTGCATAGCTTGCTACAACTACTTATAAATTTCATCGAACATCTGGCCGTGAAGACATTGAAATATCCATCGAAATTGCATTTTTTCGCTCTTGTTTGCTCGACAGGCAGAGGACCCGGACGAGGAAATAAATGGCCAAGTGCGCTATCAGATATTAAGCGGCAGGGAGAGCGCGAAATTCACCATTGACCCAGTGAGTGGTCAAGTGCAAGCGGCGGGCAGCTTCGTCAAAGACGCCGGACGCGTCTTCGGCTTCGATGTCAAGGCCACGGATAGGGCAGGCGCTGACGACGGGCGTAGCAGCATCGCCAACGTCTTTGTAAGTGCTGACGACCCTGACAAAACAAATTCTCTAACAGCTCTCTACCATCTCGCTCTCCGTATACGCGTCTCCGGGCTTCTTCGAGGGCTCGCTTAATTTCTCATTTGTCATTCGTAATAGTCACTTTGCCAAGCGACCGCCTCTGACGATGCCGCTTTTTCCCAGGGACTTCTACTTCTTAGTAGGATTGCCCTAAATTTTCTAAGGTTGAGCTAATTGTAAAATATCTCTCTGATTTGGAACGCGAACTACGGAGGAGCGAAGGATTTTTTGAGTTTTTTTCACATTTCGAAGGACCAACGTCAAGGGAAAACTTATTTTTGAACTGTTCACTTTACACGATTAGTCAATTTAAAATAATTTATAAACGTTCGATTCAATTGTTTATTTAACGCTTTATATTTTTTCTTTCATTTAGGTGTACGTTCTCGATGATAACAAACAGGTTGTTATGATAATGGGAAGGAAACCGGTAGAAATTGAATCTGCAGTAGAAAATATTACAAGGTTAGTCGTCGTTGTCTTTTTTCCAAATGAAAAATAAACTTTTTTACATGTCATCTTTCGTAATTATTTTAGTACCTTACAAAATGTAACTGGCTTGGACGTGCGAGTTCGAAAAATTGAACCACACGCGGAAAAGAATCTGATCGACATGACATCGTAAGTTACCTCATTCTTTTTAAAAACCAACCTTTCATCAGTCGATTAAATGTAATTACAAATTTTTGTAGAAGCGATATGTTTCTGTACGCTGTGGATCCAGACCGAAACATCATGGTGGACACGGACACGCTACAGAAGTAAGTTTGCCGTGCCTCTACAATGTACCCTAAACACCCTAATTCCCCACCTGAACATGTGAAAAATGACCTACTGCTTCTCGTCACGCAGAGTCTTCCGGAACAAAAAGTCCGATCTAAAGCGCGAATTGGAGCGCTACAAGCTCGTGGACATAGCGGGCAGTAAGAGTCGCCGAAGCAGCCAGCAGTATCTCTTATCTACCCTCGAGGTTGTCGTAGTCGGCCTAGGCTGTATCATTTTCGTCGGTGCCCTCGTCACCGCTCTTTGCATATCGTGCGTTCGACGCAGCAAACAGTAAGTAAACGGCCAAACTTTGCCGAGTCCATTAAAAATACCTCGCGTTCACGCCCAGCTCACTTTTCCCAACTTCAACAGAGCTGGGCTTTCGTTTTTTTTCCCACCCAGTTCCATTATTCGCTTGCTTTGGCTTCCTGTTGCTTTTTTTCTCGCTGCTTTATTGACTGACACATCTCGTACGTGCTTTTGCTTTTAAAGGGACGACAGTTTTTTTTTCTCTATCTCTCGTGGAAGTTGAAGCGGATTGTTAAGCTTGACTCATCAATCGATTACAAAATTTCGATAAACCCTTTTAAAATGACAAAAATTAAAACTAGATCTACGGTTGATAATGTAAATAAAGTATAATTAAAATGAACATTGATTTTTTCCTTATCTGTATAATTAATATTCTCTCGGTAGAGGCCTTAATATCTATGACTAATCCTTACCTTTCATTTGTAGGGATAACAGTAGCACCGGTGTTTTTCCTCGCACTGTATACGAGTTCTACGGGGAATCGTCCTCTCTATGATTAACAGCTCGCTGGAGTACAACTAATTATCACAAAATGCTTCCAACTTTATCTAATCTTTACTAATTTACTATTCATTCGCTTAAGCTGAAAAAAAAACAACACAAATAATGAAAACATTAACATTTCTGTAACTATGCTACATTTATATTAAATAAAATTCTTCCTACTATTATTAATGCTTAATCATTACTATACGCTTGCAAATAACTTTGACAATATGTAACTTTTCATTGCTAACAGTGTAATAAATTATTCAATTGTACAATTGAACATTCATTCTTTCGCTAAATCTATAACCTTTGCTTTTAACAAAATCTATATATTCTGCCAACTCTGTATTTCTACTTTTACTAATTAATATGATATTTATTAATAAAGATGCATTATTACCATAATTAAAATAAGAGATAAGTCTTATGCCAGCCAATCATCGTGCATCTCCAATTTCAGCTAAAAACCTAATCCAATAATCCAGAGCGTTTTAATAATAAATGACAGAGATACCCTGAGCAGCACAGCTATATACCCAACAGGACAATCGCGAGGACCAATATACCTTTCCTCTTACACACACACACTCGTGCTGTTTTTCGCTAGGAACGATCGCGGAAAACGAGGGCGAGGGAGAGAAAAAAAAGCGTTGATGCCACGAGGGATTTTCGCGTCAACGCTCAATGGCCTCGGACGTTTTTGCGTGGCGCGTATGCACGGTCTCGGTGCCTCGGCCTTGAACCTTGATATGCCGCGTGCATTGAATGCGTAGGGTTGAAAGAGAAAGGCCCTTGAATTCTCGAACAATAAGAGCTTGAGTAGTTCAAGTTCGGTGAGAAAAGAGGGTCTCTCTCTCTCTCTCTCCGCGTAATATATTACGCGCCCTTCGATTCGCCAGAGCCCGTGCGGAATTTCATTGTTGCTGATATATAGAAATATATCTATAGATATATCATCACTCGGGAAAATATCGAGGCTTGTTACACGTGTTTATCGGTAAATAATATATCGAACAGCCCCGTCTCTTGACCCTCATATTTTTTTTGGCCTGCCGCGAGAAAACAAATATATATATAATATGTTGTTTGTTTCTTTTTTTTTTAACGACGTCGTAATTTACTGGAAAGTGAAAATTTATTATTCCATGGATATAAGCACGTAAGAAGTGGAATTTCAAATAAGATTATAACGCTATAACAAGGGATTGAGGTGTTGAACGAAAAAAAAAACGCGTGTGTGTTCTTTGTTGTTTAGCTTGCGCTACGGGACGAGCGTGTTCCACACGGACGGGCCGCTGGGTTTTGCTCTGGCCGAGCCCGGGGGCGCGGCCAACAGCCTGCAAAAACACACCCTCTTCCCGACTTACGTGGGAGGATTTCATAACTACGATCCGGCAGCCTCCTTCTCCGGCGAGATGCGTCAGCACAGCCTCTGCGAGCACGAGCCTAATTGCGTTCGCTTCCACAGGTAATTCTAATGGATTTCTTAATGCGACGACGTTAGCCCCCCCTGCACACTGGAGTTCAAGAGCGTAGTCGACGAAAATTGACCTTCCGTTTGTTCGGAGAGGGTCACGAATGAATTAGGCCGCTTTTACGCGTCGCGAAAGGGAAAAAGAGCAAGGGAACTTTTTCAGCTTAATGTAGTGAGACGACAGATCAAGCGCGGCTTCAGCCTGCGAGATACGAGTATATTTTCTAAATAGCTCAAAGTAGCTTTCATCCGCCATGAAATTGTGAAATAATAAACGCTCCATCCACCCCAATATTTAAGGAACGCGTATCGACTCTTACCTTGGATAGCTCATAAAACGGTCGTTTAAAGTTTGTACCGACATCAATGTTTCGCCAAGCAAAACCGGCGTATTCGCCAACCGTTTGTTTCGTTCCTCCGCAGCTGCAGCAACCTCGGCACCGGAGGCGGCAACGGCCACGCCGGCAAACGTGTCACCCGTCGTGCAGCCGCGGGCCTCGAGACATCGGCCACGTCGCTGCACTCGAGCGGCCAGGACTCCGGCATCGTAACGGGCGGCCTGCGTGCCTGCCACTGCAGCAACTCCTCCAGCCCGTCCAGCGGCGATAGTAGCAAGTCAGTCTTTTACCGGAATTCGCAAAAGTAACTCGCTATACCTCCGTCTTTTTTTCCAAAAAAAAAAAAAAAAACAACGACAAGAACAAAAACGACTATCCTTTTTCGTTTCCTCTTTCGAATTTTCACGCGCTCCTCTTTCTCTTCGTTCATAGAACACTATCCTTGATTTGGAAAGAAAACAAAGGTTATTAATTTTCAAAGGGTGTCTACTTAAACGCCGATAAAGCGCGCTTAAAAGGCAATTATTTTCGCGAACCCAGCGAGAGCCAATTGTCGGTGGGGGGAAGCTCATAAAAGTTCGGACGTTTCTATCAGCGAAACGAAAAGGGGGATAAAAGTAAGGGGAAAACTATTGCGAAAGAAAAATACAAGAAAGTGGGGAGGAAGAAAAAACGACCAAGTCGAGTCAAAGCAATATCCCCCTTCCGCCTCTAGGCCCGCGCGCGGGCAGAGTCTCGTGATGAAAGCACGAAAACACATTAAGGCACTTACAAGGCAGAGAGAGAGAGAGAGAGAGAGGGAGAAGAGAGCTACGGAGCAACTTGAGAAATTCAATCTCCCCCTCGGTAATTTCAGCGACTACGAGGACTCTCTGAAGTCCCTCCAACAGCAGCAGCAGCAACAACACCAGCAGCGTCACCAGCAACATCAACACCGAGCCGCCCGAGCACACGAGGGTCGCAGCGGCTCCGCCGAGAAGAATTTGGCCGGCTCTTCGTCGCAACTGTCGCACAAGAGGCACCGCTTCCACTCCTTCACCAATCTCGAGTCGATCTACCAAAGCGAGCCGAGCGCCAATGCGCTGCACTGCGATCGACGCTTTCAGACTATGCTGCTCGGCCAGAAGCAGAGGCAGGGGTATGCAAAGATTCTTGTTATAGTCCGTTTCTTTCTTCAAAGAAACATTGAATTTTCCAATAAACAGGCAAGTATCGATTCCATTACATTGTCCTTTCATCTCCAAGCAGCAGCGGAGCGTTCAACAACGCGACAGCCCTCTACTCGACGGCCCACCGTCGCACCTACTCGGAGGCGGAGAATCTGAACAACATAACGGAAACGGTGGTGCACGAGCATCCAATGTCAGCGAAATCACTGGGCTCGATCGGCACCCTGCCCACCACCGCCACCCCGTCCTTTCTCTACGGCAAAAGCAAGGCAATATTGTCAGGGGCGGCGACGGCGGTTGGCGGCCTCCCCGCGCACCTTCGATCCGCCGCCGACAGTGAACGCGTCATTTACGCCAGACCGAGGCGAAACTTCACTTGACGCGACGACGAGAGGCAGCAGCACTACGCGCCTTATATATCGCTCCGCCGACACTGAAATAGTGTAATGGACTTGAAAAGTGAAAGCCTTCGGCGAGAGAGAGAGAGAGAGAGAGCTGTGCGCGCATCCCTCCCGTCTGTTTCTCCTCTCGCGCTGCGATACACACCACGGCGCGTCGCTTTATTGAAAAAATCAAAGTTTACGAGTGCGTAGTACACCACCTTTTGTATTTATATCGTTTCAAACGGAGAAATTTCGTTTCTTTTTCATTCTATATGCATATTTTATTTGTATTTATTATAAGTCAGTGCTTTTATGGAAGAAATTATTAGAGTTCATTGTAGACTGTTTAATGGGTATGAATCTTACGTCGAATATTAGGTAACGACTAGACGTTTTTATTTTTGTATAAACAACAAGTATATCTTTTACATTAAATCTAAGTCATATTGTAATATAAAACTTTGTAAAAAGTAAGTTTAAATAAAAATATAAATTTTTTAGAATAAACAGAATTTCACGAGCTTTTTTCCTATATATGCATGAGCCGTAACTCGAAACAAAAGTAAATTTTTTTAAAATTTACATCGATCCAGCGTTAAAGGCACAAACAATTAACTTGAGATCCTTTTGTGAATTCAGATTTTTAATATCGAAGTGTGCATCAATTTTTTTTTAATATCTCGGTACATAAATGAAGGAGAAAAAGGGAAAATCTAAAGAGCATTCGACCCTGACCAACCTTCCGAGGTTCAAATCACAAAAGCTCAATGCCAAGTGCGAAACATTTATCATTACTTAAAGCCAATCGAATGAAACGTTGATTTAAACCCCTCCTCCCAACCCCTCTTATCCTATAGCCCCGATAGAAAAAAGAAAGCACGAAAGAACGAGCACGTAAGATGAACACAACAGACTATATCCCCGGGATGGCTGGTTAACTTGGATCGAGGACATTTTGTACTTTACGACGTAAGACCACACCTTTGATTTTGCCCTTCTACAAACGAGAAAATAACGACGGAAAGATTGGAGAATCATATGCTCGGCGGATATTACGTATTGCGGGCTAATAATTTCAATTTTACCCCAGCAACTCGACCGTCTTTTCTTTTAAATTTCAATTTTGTTAAAAACTAATCGGATTTTTACCTTTTTTTTTTGGAAATGCCTGCTTATCTATTCTGCATATAAACCTACGATGTCTGTATCATCAAACGCGAGCGCCTTTGCAAATAGATCACCCATAGAGCTGGAAATTAAATATTTTTCCTCCACCTATTAAGCTTGGAATATAAAATAACTTTTTTTCCCCAACGACACCCATTTAACGCATATTCATACATTTTCAACGCTAACGGCTTAATCGCACGAATTCAATTGTAGAATTAACGGGAACAAATCAATTAAATTTAATCCTAATTTATCCGAGCTGCTGAAATAAAATACGGAGGCGGAATATATATATCTCCATCGACCAACACCCAAAGTGCCCTGCTTTCTTTTTCGAACATGTTTTTTTCACCTAATTTCGCATTTCGTTAAAACAAAAAAATCCCCAAAACTTTACAACCAGTAATTTATAAAAAAGCAAAGGGAGAAAAAAGAAAGGAACAAATCAACAATCACGCAGCTGCATTGCAAGCTACAAAAGATAAGTATCAACAAAGTCGTAAAATTAAAAAAAAAGACGCCATTAAAAAGTCGACCCTTCGCCCAGACCTTCCAGCGGTAGCAGCAGTAGCTCTCTCGGTACCCCGTGCCTATACTTTAACGCTCGATGAAGCGAACGGTAGCGGCGTGCAAGCGCAAAGCGAGTATAAGCGCGAGAAGAGATGTACACTAGTGTGTACCTACACACGTACACACAAGGATAGATCGTCAGGTCAGAGGAGAGCTATAAGCAGGGGGGGCGAGTCGCGGCTGGAGGCAGAGCGCGCAGCTGTACATACAGAGAGACCACTTGGCCGCGCGTATAGTATAGTGGAGTATAAACGCTTGCGCAGAAGCGCCGGCGGCGTAGGCGGCGGTGCTGGCGGCAGAGAAGCTCGGGCGCGCGCGTCGTGCTCAGAACGCGGCCCGCAGCCGACGACCACCACCACCACCACCAACGTCGTCGTCGTCGTCGTCGACGTCGTGCTCGGATTACCTCGTGCATCTCGCGCTCCCGGCGTGCCAGTAGTCAGCCCGCCGTCAGCCTGGCCGCGGCTCCCTCACCCTCCCCATACCGCGCGCATCGTTATACGCTAGACATTGTCAACGACAACACACGGGAAATATCGCTCTTTACGACTATCCATGAGTATCCAGTGAGGCAAAGGGCTTGAATCGGCTCTCGCTCTAGGGCTCGAGACAAGAGGGGCAATTTTTGAAACAAAACTCGGACAGTTGCCGAAGTAGACTCGTGGCCGAGATAGGGCCGGATGTCAAAGGGAGGCGAAAGCTGACGAGGCCTGCACGCCCGGTGTGTGAGTTGCGGCCCGAGCTTCAACCACGCGAGCCTCTTTCTTCCTCCTTCGTTCTTTATCGGCTTAGCGGCGAACCGGTCGTTTGCCCTCGTTTCTTCTTCTTTTTTTTTTTTAACGGCAAGCCCACTAGCCGAGATTGAGCGGTAGCGTCAGCAAAAGCGCGCCACCCCACCAGCGGGCCCCTCCTACATCCCCCCAGCTTCACCCCGCTCCACTGGCCAAAGGAAAACCGGCCAACGAACTCGCTCTCTCTCTCTGCTCGCGCGGCACTCCCTCCGAGCTTGCGGCACAACAGGCTTCAAAGGCATCTTCATTAGACCTCTCCCCCCCCCCCCCCCCCCCCCCCCCCCCCCCCCCCCCCCCCCCCCCCCCCCCCCCCCCCCCGCCAGAGGAAGAAGTAGTTTAGAATAAGAGTGTGTGTGTGAGAGAGAGAGGGACTTTTCTCTGGCCTCGATTGAGATCGGATGCTAACGAGGCGGCAAGAAGGGCCAGGAGCCCAGCGAGCTGAAATAGCCAAGTCACAGCGTCAACAGCAGCAGCAGCCTCGCTTATCTCGGCAAGTAGACAGCTACAAAGCTCCAAAGGCTCATGGTCGAGGAGTCGACTTCGGCAGGCCGCCAGTACCATCAGCTGCATCGCGAGGAGGAGGAGGAGCAGCGCCAGCGCTACCCGCAGGAGCTGCTGCTGCGGCAGCATCAGCAACAGCTGGAGTCCGGCTTGGAGTACGACAGCTTGAGGCTGTCGGCCTCGGCGTCGATGCTGCAACCGCCCTCGGCCCTCCTGGAAATGGCCTCGCTGAGGCTGCCCGACTCGGACGAGTTCGATCTCGATCGTAGGCGCATAAACGGCCAGCAGTCGGCCACCGGCCTCCCCACCAGCTCCAACGGCCTCGGCGGCCTCGCCGATCTCCGGAACATCCTCGGGGCCAAGGCCGACGTCCTGGCCGACTACGTCAACGGCTCGATGCAGGACCTGCTGGTGGTCACGAGCACGAGGAGGCCCGTACCGCCGTTCGCCGCGGCGGCCGGCTTCATGGATCTCGATCAGGATTACCTGCCGATCGCCGGATTATACAACGTCTCGAGCGAGGAGATGAGCAACCTGTCGGTCGAGCAGATCGCCGAGCGGTGGTGGAGGCACAGCCTCGCCATGTCCGTCGTCTACTTCGTCGCCTACTTCGTCGTGTTCGTCGTCGGGCTCGTTGGCAATCTCCTCGTCATCGCGGTCGTCTATCGCTCGCCCCGAATGCGCACCGTCACCAACTTCTTCATCGTCAATCTCGCGGTCGCCGATGTTTTGGTCATTGGATTCTGCCTCCCGGCCACCCTTATGAGCAACATTTTTGTCCGTGAGTATCGAGCTTCTAGTTTCTGTCTTTTTTTCTTTCGCTCTTCCTTTCGATTGACCCATATTCTTTGACCCGAATTGGCGAAATTTCGGTTAATTAATAGATATACGAAAATGTCGATATTGCATTGCGAAGGCGCGAAAGTCAAATTAATGGATTGATGTAGATTTTATTTTTTTCCTTCTAAAATGTGTCGTTCGTGTATCGATATTTATAGTATCGGATAAGACAATAAGACGCCTGCTGAATCGGGACGAGAAAATGTATCAATTTTTTTTCTCGTGTCAATCATTAATTATTAATGTTCTTTAAAAAGAGTTTAAAATTTCTTTACTATAAGGTTATTTTATTGATTTTGTAAATAATTTATTTTAAAAACGGCTGAATTTTTTTGAAACTCATTATTAATATTATAATAATAATAATGTGAAACTAATCGATAAATATGCATAAAGTATTTATATCGACCTTCTGACGTTATTGTTTAAGTTTTTCTTTCTCTCTATTTTTACAATGCTTCTATGTTTTATGTAAAAAGATTATATTTTCATTGAAAATCAATTTAAAAAATAACATTAGTCAGGCAATAAATTAAAAATATATTGACATTCTACGTTAGACAAAAAATAAAAACAAACTTTAAACGCGAATCTATGGAATTGTATAACCAAGTTTTCCGTAGCTATGTAGCCAAGGGATTTGTATATACGTTGGGAAGTTCGGACGGCGATTACCGCGAGATATACGAGAGCATTCAGTTCGGCTGTATACATGTATGCAGACTAGATTAGCTCTGCTACGCTTATTTTGATCAAACGTGCATTTTTTTAAGCTTCTCAGCTCATTGACCCTATTAAGATTCCTTTAAATATCGATTTGTCGTTTCAACGATGCAAAATTTTTGTACTATAGAAATTGAATATTTTCAATATTGTCGACTGTTCGATAAAGGCAAAAAAAAAATTTATTTAGACTATTATTGTGTTTGTTCGCAAGCTCTTTTTCTCGCGTGTCGTATAGTCTCGGCAATAAATGCGTAAATAAAGAACGCGCGTGACACTCCTGCGAAGCAGAAATATTGGTCTAAAGTACAGACAAACACGAAATCGCATGAATCTTCCAACGCTCGTCGGGAGAATAAAAAAAGTCCTGCAACGTTGCAAGTTCAAAAGAGCGAGAAAAGACTTTTTCGAATTTTTCACTGGAGCGCCGAGAAAGAGAGAGATACGCTTTTTACTTCTTAACTAGATACACTGCTGGGCTTTGTACTATGCGCGCACAGCTGATGCGAATCCAACTTTCAACTTTTCAACGACCCTAAGACATACTGAAATTTACATTACTGCTCCTCTCTTTGCGTTAGATAATTTTTATCCTCTAATAAAAAGTCTCGATAAATATCGATTCGCTAGTGAAATACTTATCCGGCGATAATAAATAGAAAGGAAAATGCGATAAAAAAAGGCTGAAGTTTAAAAAAAGGGGAAAAAGCTAAATAATTGGGTCACAGGTTAGAGTTTTAACTAGAAAACACGATGACACATGCGTTCAATAAATTCGCAACGACTGCAGAATAATATGCATGATTAAATATTTCAAATACACACTGAGAAAAAAATATAGTCAAGTCAACTAAAACTGTACTGTTAAATATCAGCAACCGAACTTACTGTTGGTTTAACAGTACAGCTTTGTTGG